>JBCEWC010008542.1:0-19832 GCA_038996855.1 Solanum aculeatissimum | reverse complement strand
TAGCACAATAAAGCACTAAGTATGCGGGCATGCAAATGCATATGCACATGAACCTATAACAACCTACATGGCAAGGGGACATATATAGAAGTGAATATAAGAAAGAATAATATATCAATATGTCATGATGATCGTGATGCATGAAATGCCATAATGCTTAGTATAGAGCAGATAGAACCATAACCGACATCTAAATCCATGTGAGCTACAACATGAACTTGCCCAATGAGGCCTCCCATTGGATTAAAGAAGATTACTTGCCAAATGTAATCTACACCACACCGTATGGACCTCCCATTTCGGTGTGATGGCCACCTTCCTTACGGGCCTCCCATTTCGGAAGGATTTACATAGAATAGCATATCATATCAAAGCATACCTTACAGGTATCCCATTTTGGTAGCACCTACGTTGATACATAGTTTCGGGAAAAGAGTGGGACCCTTGGAGATAGCCCATTTACTACTCTAATCCTTCTCGGCACTAAGTCATCATCCTACAAGAATACGTATACATATACATGCTTTTAAAATGGAAACTTGATACTTGAACATCAAATTATGCATACTTGGGCTTAGAAGCCAAACATACTTTTGATACTCTTATGCATACTTAACAAGAGACAAACACATTTCATAATCATGCATCATGGGCTAAAAAGCCAAACAAACTTTCATGTCAAACTTCATGGAAAAGAGTAGCTCCATACTTGTCATACTTGTTAAATCATATTGGCGTAAACACCCATGTTACTCAAAGAGCCATATCATAGACTTAGTGTGATCACAACTTAGCCATAACCAATACTTGTTCAAAATCGTAGTCATAAACATGTTTGGGACTTAGCCCACATCAAAACATTAATCAAAATATCCATGATCATGCATGCAATGACATGAGTAACAATGAGAATAACATTAGTACTAGAATTTATACTTTAAATTCAAATCAAGAGTAGTTCATGAGAAATTCAAGTCAAACCAACCATCAAAACATAGTTAAGACACTACCCATGCATAGTTCAAGAGTAAAGGGACATGGATAACTTGATCATTATCAAAACCATTGAGTCTTCACATAATTCAAACTTAAATCAACTTTAAATCACCTAATTTCTACAACACATAATCCCATTTAGTTAAATACTTCAAAATTTAAAGAACCCAACCATAAAGAAATCTTAAAATCAAAATTTAAAGAGGAGGGTTCTTGGCTCTTCTTAGATGAAAGGGAATCTATGAATCAAACCCACATACCTTAATATTGACCAAGTGAATTGAAGGATTTCACAACTAAGATGATTTTCCCCAAATTTCTTCAAGCTTTCATCAATGGAGGTTAAGAGGATTGAGAGAATTTCAAAATGGATTGAAAAGTGTTAGAATGGTTGAAAAGGGTTTAGGGTTTGATTTAGGGGGTTTAGGAGACCTTAGAAATCCTAAAAGGGGCAAAGGATTTAATTAAAATATGAATTAACCATTAATGAAATGGATTAATTCACTAAAATAGTGCCACACGAAAGGGAATACAGTGGTCGTATACTGGTACACAGTCTGTCTACCCGAGCGTGTAACTTGACTTGATCTCGTCTTCAGCATGAACTCTCGGGGGACTTTCTAGATCACTCCATGGGGGGGGGGGATCTCATAGACCGTGTACTGCTCCTTGGAGCATCACTTGGTCCGGAGTCCAGCCCCTAACCCTTGCCAACTTTATGCTTCACTTCACGGGACCCCTCACGGGTCGTGAAGTGTCTCACGGACCGTGGGGTGGTCCGTGGCACTTGACTTGATTCTTGGCTGGAACCCTGGCCCCCAGGAGCTCACTGGACCTCCACACGAGCACTCCCATGGATCGTTGACTACCATATGGTCCGTGGTCTAGCCCTTAGCCCATTTCCAGAACCTTGTTCCCAGCGTCCTTCCAATTATGGGCTGTCGCGCTGTTTTGGCCATAACTTTCCCATACGAACTCCGAATTGAGTGAAACTGGTTGAGTGGTGAATGTAACTCAAAACGATTCAATTTGATATATAGTATCACACACAGTTCAGTCCGTACCAAAAGTTATGATCTTTCAAAGTACACTTCCCATAACTTCACCAAACAATCCGTTGTGAATCTGGCCACTTAGATACAATCCATGGCTACCAAAATTCAACCATAAATATCTTAACACTAACCTTGACTAATCATTACAAAGTTCAAAAAAGTTTGGATAGTTACAGAAAGATGGGAGAGGAGCTATGTTTGTGACCGACATGGACATAGGTAAGTTGATGATCTATGTGAAGCAAATTGATGAGGAAAGACAACAAGAAATAGATGAGATAAGAAATAATATGGCTAAAATATCTATCTATGAGGTTTGGAAGAGAAGGAATGAATATGGTAGCAAGTTTCAGTCCGGGCCAGCACCTTTATTTGCTAGTGCATCGGTACCCAGAAAATGGAATGAACAGAAGTCTTAAAATTTCAGAGCCAAGGGATCTCAGTCACAGGCTAGTGTGGCTCTAGGTTTACAGGGCAAGCCACCATGTGGAGCATGTAGCAAATTTCACTTAGGAGAATATTATGAAGGGAATACTGGATATTACAAGTGTGGCCAAGTGGGTCACCTTCAGAGGGAATGTCCAATGTGGTCCAACAAAGCCCAACCATCTGTGCCAGCACCACCAGCTAGAGGGGATCAAAGGGGTACTACTTCGGGCATAAAAAATTGATTTTATGCCATGAAAATTTGCTAAGATCAGGAGAACCTGCTAGATGATGTCACTGGCATGTTTTGAGTCCTACCGTATGATAGCTATGATTTGTTTGATTCAGGTGCCACATATTTTGTGACCCTCCCCTCATTGATGATTTTACCCTAATTGAGTGAGCCGATAGTGATTGTACCATTCCCTTCCACCATAGAGGTACCACAATTGATCTGATCTTATTGAATGTGATTGATTTTGATGTTATTTTAGGCATGGGCTAGCCTTAGGCTTATCATGCCATCATTGATGGTAGGGTTTGGAGTGTCAAGCTTCAAATGTTGAATCATACTTATCTTGCATGGAAAGGTAGTAGTTTTGGATTTTACCAAAAGGGAAGATGATGAGTTCCTTCCAATTTGAATAATGATGTTGATAGTAGTAGACTGAGAGTGAGAAGAGATGAAGAGGAGTGAATATATTCTTATTGTGATAGTGGTGTTGTACTTATTCCATATGGGGATACAAATAGGGAAGAGGGGAGAGATAAGACCTTATGATGTGCAACAGATAGGTAAGAGTAGGTTAGAGTATCTCTAGATAAGAGTATGTTGGTGTGTCTTTGAGTACGAGCTCATTCAATGATAGAGGTAGAAGTGCTAAGTAGTCTTGATTATTCTTATATGTAGTTAAAGTGGTTAGAGTGATAGGCTTGAATGCATGGTTATTATTATGCGAGTTATGGTGATAGACTATTGATGACTTCTTGGTAATGGTTTCGAGTATGAGTAATGAAGTAGTGTATATGACTAGAGATCTTTTAATGAAAGTCCCTACGAAGGTATAGATCTTGAGTTTTGAGGATTAGCTTTATATGAATATGATCATCTTAAGAATAACACTTTGGAGCTTAGAATTAGGCTTAAATGGAATAACCTATGGTTAGGTGTAGATTTGACTTGGAGCTATAAGCTTAAATTGATGGAGTAAAGTGCCATGAAAAGGAGCGTAGTTGAGATGAGGAGCTGAGCTTGAGAGTATCCATAGAGTCTTGATATCACGATGGTTCCATTCTCTATTAGAGTTGATGACTTCCTTCTTAAGTTCGAATAACTGATTGTCGAGATGTTTGAGTGATTCAAATTGATTGAGTTTCGATGTTCCATTCATTCCTGATAGTGAGAATATCTAAGGAATGTCTCTACTCTTGATTTAAACTGATTTTTCTACTCTGAGTTTGATTATGACTATCTACATTGTTCGATAGGTATGATGGTGATTGGTTGACTGTGATTAGTTGATCTGATAAAGTCTTGATTGTTTGATTCATGCTATGAGTTCACCCTTAGTTACCCATCATTCGAGGATGAATGATCTCAAAGGGGAGATAATGTAACACCCAGTAAAGTTACCAAAATACCCCTAGATGAGAGAACACTTCATAACGTATCTTTCCAAACTCTTTTGAAAAATTTAAGGATGAAAATGCGATCAACACGAAAAAATATGTGGGAAAATGGTCTTGGTTGATTTTTAGAGCAATCGAATCAAAAGATAACTTTTTTAGGCAAAGATGTAATTCTAGAAAAGTTCACAACAAGTCTGCGTCGCGGACTGATCACAGACATGCACTTAAATTTGGTCCCATTATTTCTATGAGATTAGAAAATCAATTGAAAAATGATTTACATAAAACATATTTAACAAATGTAATTTATGTGTTATTTAGTGAAAAATAGTTTCTGAACACATTTTATATTTTTCGTAAAAAATGAACTAAAGCGCGATAAGTCCGCATCCCCCATTATGGTTCTTGGACATTTAATTTTAAAAGCAAGGACATTCTAGTCCTTTTTCCATCCATACTAGACTAAAATCATGTCATTTTCAACCCTATATTAATTCCTAAGCGTGAATTTTCAATTATATACACTAATTCATCTTAAGAACTAGGGCTAAGGAGAAAAGAAGAGGCTAGGGTTCAAGAGGATTGAGGTCAATTTCTTGCAAATTAGATTGTTCTTCGATTCCTAGGTATGTAAGGCTAAACTAGAACATGGGAATGATCTACCATGTGCCCCTATTGATGGTAATAAAGAGATTGTGAAAATATTGACCTCTATGCATGTTTTCTTGTAAATTATGTATTTTATATTTATTTTCATATGTTGATGATCATCATAAACTTGATTTACCAAATAAATGCTTTTACGTGAGTTATTTCACAAACTCTACATATTACTTAATAAGAGATTGCATGAATGAACCTAGGGATTGAGTCTTGAGCCTTGACAACATGATTGTGATTGAGTATGATGATATGTTGATAGAACTTGATGGTCCTATGAGTCTTTATAATTGAACTCTAAGGAATGGTCTAAATTGAAAGTCTCCTTACGTGATTGTCTAATTCACTTTTGAAAAGTTGATGGGATTGATTGGTCGAATCGTTGAAAGATTGATTTAAAAGAGCTAATGAACTGAAAGAGTACATTAAGAGACTCACTGATTTGTTGATTGGAATTGATTTTTTTATAAGTTTTGGGTCTTGATAGGACTATCGAGCACCAAATTGAGTAAGAGTGAGACACACTCAAACCCAAAAACTATGTAGCCAAATGTTGGAGTGGACTGAGTCCATTAAAGTTGGACATACCTCTATTTTGAGGACCGAGTTCGCTAAAGTTGGACATGTCCCTATTTTGAGAACTGAGTCCGTTAAAGTTGGACATATCCCTATTTTGAGGATTGAGTCCGTTAGAGTTGGACATGTTCCTATTTAATTATCTTGAAATAATAGGACGTGATTAGTTGATTGGATCTATTCATAAATTTGAGTTGTTCTTACCCTGACAAGGTATTGAACGATTGTGGCAACATCAACGGGATTGTTGTACTATCACTGGCTCAGAAGTGATGGTTGTCGGATAAGAGAAACTCCCAGATAGGTTCTATACTGATAGTGCTCTGATTGGATTTGGATTGGTTTGGGATTGATGAGTCATTTTCTACTCTTTATTCTTGTTTTAGATAGACATATGACATTTCTTATTAAGTTCTTTATCTCTTGATTTGGGTTATCTGAGTTGATAATATTCTACCTTGATATCTGTTTCATTCAGTCATTTTACATACTCGTACATTCCACGTACTGACGTCCATTTGGACTACATCATTTTATGATGCAGAGACAAGTACTAGAGATTATCAACAAGTGCACCGTTGAGGTTCTATTGCAGTCAACTGAGTTGGTGAGCCCTCCCTTATTCCTAGAGGATACTCATTTATATTTCCATCTAGCTTTTAGAGTTAGACTTTAGATTTGCTTATTTTAATTTGAGGTAGTCATGAGCCTGTCATTGGCATCATTGAACAGTTGATAGAGACTTCATAGACTAGAGTGTGATTTGTCTTGAGTTGAATATTTATTTTGGGCTAGTTTCTTTCATACTAGTCTTATTGATTTGACTTGACCTTTTTATATATATTGAGATTGCCCATATTTTATTATCATAGTCTTCCGCTGATATGTTAATTATTGATTGAATGAATGTGACGAGGCCAAGTGATTCACTTAGGGGCTAAAAATAGTCTCTGAGTGCCGGTCACACCAAGGGTACCTTCCCAGGGCGTGACAATAATGATACAAATCACAATTGCAATAATAATAAAAACTAGTATTAAAAATAGGATACGACCAAACTGAATGATTCAAACCACACTAATAGATAGGATACAAAACATGAGATACCATTTATATTAAGCATATGATACAAACCAAACTGAACTATATATAAAATACAAAGATTTAGTAGACATAAGATACAAACCAATTTTATAAATACATTGACAAATATCAACATATAAAATACAAAATAACCTTAGAATACAAATGATAAGTATCTTGTTATGACTTTTAAATAACCTTAGAATACAAATCATAGGATACAAACTAATCTTATAATTGGTATACATATCAACATTATAAAAATACATTAAAATAATTTTTTTTAAAAAGGTATCCTCATAACATTGGGATACGAATTAGAATGATAATTAGGTTACGATCAACTGGAAAAAACGAGAACCAATTTATATAGAATACAAAGTAAGAACAAAATGCAAATTCACTCTAAGTTATGAAATAAACAAATTATACATATGGAAACACATACATACATAAAAAAAACTTTAGTAATTTCAATTTAAATTAATATTTTAATTATAATATTGAGAAATAAAATTAAGTGTCTCATCATCAATTTGTTCTTCTCCATTTCGATCTTCACCAACATCTTTCATATTTTGTTCTTCCTCATCATCAAATCTTAATCAATACTCTGCATTCGTATTGGATTTAGTATATTCTTCGATTTCCTCCTCTTCTTCAATTCAAGCCACATAGCCTACTTCCACCAATCCTTGAATAAATATGGTAATTCTCTTTGAATTTGACATTGTATTGCAAAATCGAACTCCCCTGTCTAAAGCCTAAGTGAAATAAAAAATTGAAAATAAGCACAAGAATGTAAACAAAATTAGTAAAAAACAATATCAAAAAAACTAAAAACAAACATAATATATGATGAAGATTTGTTACCTGAATCAATTTGAGTTCTTTTAGGAATAAAATTCAAATTTTTGAAAGAAAGAAAAAAGAGAACGGTAGAGAGAGAGAAGGATCGATGAAAATGGAGAGGGGAATTGTGGGAATGGTGAATAGTGGAGAGAGAAGGGATTTGATTTTTAATTTTTAGTTTTTTTTAAACAAAAAAAGTTGTCAATAAGTTGAGTAAAGAAATAAATTATATTAGGATACTTTAATTGGTGATCTAATTAAAATGTAACTGTAACTAATTTTTTTTAAAGTATAGTTATTTTTAATAAATAAATTGAGAAACTTGACTATTTGCATAATTTTTCCTAGAAAGAACACACATGTTCTTATTCAAGCATGGGGTGCGAAAGCTTTTTTAAAAAATAAATTGGATAATTAACTTTTAAATAATATTATTTTAGTAATTTCACTTTTAAATTTAAGATTTTCTATTTTTAATATATAAAACAAGGTATAACATATGCTTTTAAACTACGTAAAATTGACAAAAAATATCACTCGTTAATAGTTTAGTCCAAAAATACATTTTTTCTAATAAATATATTTTTTTTTTGTTTAAACATATTTTTTAAATAAAAAATTAAGATTCATTCATCAATATATATTTATTTATTTTTTTATTCATCATTAATTTGTATTTGGATAACTATAAAATTTATTTTTCTAATAAAATAGAAAATATTTTTTTTCAATATTTCTCGATTTGAAGAAGGATAAGCGTTTGCTAATGTGATTATTGATTTTAAAAATAAGATATGCTAATTATAATGCCATAAAATTGAAAATTTATTACATTGATTCAAATCATAAAATATCTTTAAAATATTATCAATGGAATTATTGTTGGTCCTTTTTTATATAAGTTTTTTATTTTCATGCGCGAGAGTTCTAACATCCCTTTGGTTCCATTGACATAACAGATGTTGTTTCAAGTATGTCTCTTTCTACGACTTTTCTATATATGTAAAGTTCAAATATCATCATATAATAATTAAAGAACTACTACAAATAATGAAGAAATTAGTAGATTCAAATATGAAGCATTGTAAAATAAATCAAATTTGATACTTGAATATTTGATTTGATATCCTGCAACTAATTCTTCTTCTTCTTATGGTAAATCTATTCACATTACAATATTCATGGAGAAAGAATCGTAATAAATGTAAAGAAGAGACAACTATACCCAATAGCGAAATTGTAACACTCTAGAAATTACTAAAATACTTCTAGATGAGAGAACGCTGCATAACACATCTTCCAAAACTCTTTTGGCAAATCCGAGGATGGAAATGCGGCAAGCACGAAACATTGGGTGGAAAAATGATTTTGGTTGTTCCACCACGGTAATTGACATTTAGTTTTAAAAATTATGGACATTCTAGTCTTTTTTCCACTTATCCTAGATTAAAATCCCGTCGTTTTGAAGTTGTTTTCAACCCTATATCAGGTCTGAAATGTGAATATTCAATCATTTACGTTATTTCATCTTAAAAACTAGGGCTACAGAGAAAAGAAGAGGTTAGGGTTCAAGAGATTCAAGGCTAACCTTCATTGTTTGATTTTTCAGTCTTCATTCCAGGTATGTGAGACCACCTAAAATTTTATTTTCGTGTCTAATCTATATTTATCATCAAGAATTCTAGTCAAAAGTCAAGTCAATTTCATTCCTGTGGTCTTATGGAGAAATTCTAGAATCTTATCATGAAATTCTTATTATTCCATTATTATTATGCAAAAAACTTCATTGTTGAGTATATCTCTTTAGATTCTTGAAGTATTACTATATTTACAAGAACCCTAGATGAGTTTTGATAACCATTCCATTATCATGTTTTAATTGCATTAAAAAGTTATTCAGTCCAAAGTATAAGTTAGTTTCAAGAAGTACCTTAACATGAGTTATACTAGTAGCCTATTTACTATACTATCTTTTGAACATAACATATCAGTTTTGAAAGACCAGTCCAGTTAGTTAAGGTATTTTGTATTCATCATGCATAAATTTCAGAGTTTGAGGAAACTTGACAGTTCCAAATGCATCATCTTTCCAGTAAAGAGCATGACTATTTTCTTTCTTTAAAGAAAGCATTACCAGTTATGAGAAAACACTATTAGTTTTGAGAAAGAAAAAAATCAGTTTAAAAAAAATATGTTGAGCCAAGGCTCCAAGTAGTAGATTTTTAATTTTTTTTCTAAAGTGGGACATTCTTACAGTTATTGAGTACAATCCATGTTTTGAGAGTAGTATTGAGCACCTATGTTGGTAGGAGTTCATATAACTCTAACCCCATAAACTATGTAGCCAACGTAGAATAGGATTGTACCAGATGTATAACTCCTCGCATGTCACTGAGATGACCCAGTTTATATGGATCCCCAACATTTCGTCCCTTACCCTAGCAAGATATGGGATGACTTTGGCAATGTGGGAAAGAGTTGTATCATCATATGCTCATAGTGAAGATTGTCGGTTAGAGAAACTCCCCAAGTTAAAGTATATATTATTTTCAGATACAGACTGAGTTGCATTTATTTATGTATTAAATAGATGTTTTACTTGTATTACATTGATTATGTTACTGAGTATCGTGAGTTAAGTCATTGAGTTTTGTGTCCTATTCCGAGTTTCTATTTTGACTATTTTACATACCGTACATTCCATGTTCTGACACCATTTGGCGCTGCATCATTTTATGATGCAGATTCAGGTACTCATGATAGCAGCTATTTAGTAAGACAACTTTCCAGCAGCAGTTGGCGAGACCTCTTCGCTTTCAGAGGACTCTAGTTAGTTAGTCTATTTTATTTATTTTATAGTCAGGTAGCCATGAGTCTTGTTGCGACACCTATCTTCAGTATAGTAGAGGCTTCATGGATAGAGTTAGAGAGTCAATCTAGTTCATTCATTCAAATATTTTAAGCATTGTTATTATATGTATTAAGAGATATTTTCAAATTATGAATAAAGCATAATTGAGATTCTTTGAGTTTTATTAAATGTTTTAAAGGTTTACATTATAAAGCTTCTGCATGCATGTTAAAGTTTTCAGTTGACTGAGTCAGCCAGGCCGAAGGTTCACTTGGGGACCAACAATGATTTCGGAGTGTCGGCCATGCCTAGGGTGTAGGCTCGAGGCGTGACAAAAATTGTAACAGCAGAGGATATATTAGCTAATTTTCATCCTATTTTAATTTAAATAATATTAAGAAATATAAAAATTTTCTACATTAATAGAATTTTTAAAATTATTATTTAAATAAAACTTAATGATGAGATTATTGATGTGCCCAAATGCGGTAGCTATCAATATAAACCCAACTACTATGAGTCAGGATCGATCCTACAGTGATTGAGAGTTGTTCAATTCAAACCTTGAAGTAATTAATTGAACCAATTGGCTATAGTTGTTTAAAAAATGGTTTGAAATAAACTAGAATGTCACTAATTTTGCATCGTAACAATTTAACTAAAACATATGGATAAGAGCATGTAGGGTATGCACATAATTGAATGTAATTTCAACACATGGGTCTCTAATATTGAATCCAATGGCTAATTTACTTGTGGGTAGCTAGACAACTTGTAACCATAGCTACGATTAACTCAATTATGGTGTATCGATATGAATTGGTTGAGACTTCATACACGATTCATACAAGAGTCAAAGGAACCTACACAAATTTGTAGCTAAACGATCTAAGACCTTAGTCGATTGAACTTTATATGGCATTCAATCCCAACATGTGATATCTAAGACAATTGCACAATCCTTCTACTTTGAACACTCACTTTCACGCAATCTTCAAAGATTTAAACAAGAATCTAAGTTTGCAACCATAGATTTATAATTATAGTAGAAGAAAAATGCATACCCACATCAAATTACCAGATAAAACTCAATTAAATTAGAAACCCATAGTAGGAAATTCATATTCAGCTACTAGCCACTCATGTTCAAAATAGAAATGAAGTTACCAAAGGATTATCCATTACAATGGGATTCAGAGTTTACAGGAGACTTGATGTCAAATCCTCTTTTGCTCTTCAATTGTTCACTTCCAAGTTAAGTACAAACCCTTCTCTCCAAGAAAAAAGTATTTTCTAATGAATGTACCTTTCTTTTTCTCTAGAAGTGTAAGTACAAGTACCCAAAATCTCATGTCCCCTTCAAAAAGTCTTCATCCCATCTGGCATAAACATAAACCTACGTTGGCACGTATTTATGAGAATGAAGCAAGGATCCTTGGGGATAGCCCCCACCTCCATGTCCCATTTGGTGTTAGGTCATCATTTCATGAGAATACATATACATATACATGCTTTTAAAAAGGAGAATAAGTCTTTCAAATCCTCATCATGCAAACTTAGGCTTGAAAGCCAAAACATACTTCATAATGCTTTCATGTCATACTTCATCCATAAGAGTAGCTCATTTAAACTTATACATAGTGGTACATAACACCCATAATGCTTAAAAAAGTCATATCATAGATATCATGTGATCACATTCTAGTCATATCCATACTTGCTACATAATCATAAATTGGGTCTTAGCCCACATTATAAACTTCATGAAAATCAATGTTCATGCATGCATATGCCATGAATGATGTAGGAATAACATGTGTATTAGAAATTTATAATTTAAATCAACATAATAAAATAAAATCATAATAAATTCATAGAGAAATTAACAATTGAAACATAATTGGTTCTACCCATGCATTGATTCAAAGATTAAAGGGACATGCATAATTAATACTTCGTAAAACCAATGTAAATCATAATAATAAGATTAAATTCATCATAAAATCAATAAATAAGTTCAACCCATAGCTCAATTTCAATAAATTAAAACCAATTTAAAAGACCCACTTGAATATCATACTTGAAACTCATGTAATTTGAGAAAATAAGATTTGTGTTTTCATGATTGGAAGGTAATCATGAATCAATCCAACATACCTTGAGAAATCTAGAAAAATTAAGTTGGAATTGACTTGAATTGAAAACCTCCTTGAACTCCTAGCTTGAATCCCCAATCACAAGACTTGAAGAGAGAGTTTAGGAATTGAATTCTAGAGTTTGAGTGTAAAATGAGAGTGAATAAGTGTAAAAAGTGAGTTTAATTTGATTTGGGGGCTTAGAATAGGTACCAAGGTCCTAAAAGACCTTTAAAATAAACCAAAATTATGAAAAGACCATTAATGAAGTGGACTTTAAAAAGTGTCTAGAGGTCTCGTACAAATGCACCACGGTCTGTACAAATGACCACTGACTGTACAAAGTATCCGTGAAAAGGTCCTTAGACACTTAGAAAAATTTCAGGCCAAGGGTGTTTCCACTAAAGGCTTCACGGTCCATACAAAGGTTCACTAATCATACAATGGTCCATGAAAATGAATCAAGTTTCGAGATGATAATTTTATACTTAAAATAATATTTTTGGGAGAGGGCTTCACGAGACATCCCACCATGACTCGTGGTAGGTTTCACGAGACCTCACCACGGCTCGTGGTGGGATGCACGGCCTATACAAAGATCTCCTGGTGGTTGCCTTAGCAAAATTCTTGGCTTGAAGGCTGGGGCACGTACCACAAGCCCCTTCCACAGCCAGTGGTGAGGACAATGATTTGTGTGAGGTGCCACGGAGGACCACCAAGCTAAAACTCCTCTCTTAAGCCACATAAAGCCACGGACAAAGCAAAGGGTTACCCCATGGATGCCCTCACGGCTTGTGGACCTCGCCATGACTCGTGGACCTCACCACAACTCGTGGGAGTGTGCCTGGAGGGGCACCTTGGTCACAAACTTCTAGATACTCGATTTTAAGCATTGTTAAGGCCTCTCGAGGTTTGGGTCCTTACATCATCTCTCCCCTTGAAAATATTCATCCTCGAATGAGCTAGGACATGGCTTGAAAAACTTGATTTGAACATGAAACATTTCAACATGAAGACACAATGCATAACTCATTACTTAAAAATCATAAAATCTTTAAAACTCATGTTAAAACGTAATTTAAACCTTTTTCATGTGCATGCATGCATGTCATGTCATGAAACATAAGAGTGAAAGAATTCGGACCATTTAGAGTAAGAAGAACCTAATACCTTAGGCTTGAGTAGATTGGAAAAGATAGGGGTACCACCTCATCATGTCTGACTCCGCCTCCCAAGTAGCACTCTCCACATGTTGATTTCTTCAAAGCATTTTAACTGAAGCCACATCCTTGTTGCAAAGCCGTTTTCACTTGCCTATCCAAAATCTCAATCGACACCTCTTCATAAGTCAAGTTCTCTTCAACCTCAACACCTTCCAAAGGCACAATTAAACTAGGATTACCAATCAACTTTCCTAACATTGACATATAAAACACCGGGTGAATAGAACTCATATTTGAAGGTAAATCAACTTTCTTAACATTGACACATAGAACACCAGGTGAATAGAACTCATATTTGAAGGTAAATCTAATCTATAAGCCACATTATCAATCCGCTCAATAATCTCATCAGTATCGACATATCAGAGACTTAACTTGCCTTTTTTACTGAAGCGTATTACACCCTTCATAGGGAAACTCTTCATATACTCTCAATCACCAACAATAAACTCAAGATCCCTCTTTCTAACATCTGAATATGACTTTTGATGACTTTGCGCTGTCTTCAACTTTTTCCTAATCAACTTCACTTTTTCCATGACCTCAACCACCAAATCTGCGCCTATCAATACCATCTCATCCAATTCAAACCACCCTACTGGGGACCTACACCTTCTCCCATACAAAGCTTCAAATGGTACTATACCAATGCTAGCATGAAAACTATTGTTGTAGGCAAACTCAATAAGTGGTAGATGATCATCCCAATTTCCCTTGAATTCCAACACACAATCCTTCAATATATCCTCCAAAGTTTGAATTGTCCTTTTGGCTTGCCCATTCTATTTGAGGATGGTAAGCAGTACTCAACTTCAACTTAGTGCCAAACCTTTTTTGAAATAATTTCTAAAAGTGAGAAGTAAATTGTTTACCACGATCTAGTATAATAGACATAGGCACACCATGCAACCAAACCAACTCTTAGATATACAACTTTGCATAATCTTTGACATTGAAAGTAGTATTAACCGGTAGGAAATGAGTCAATTTGGTCATTCGATCAACAATAATCCATATAAAATCAAATTGCTTTTGGGTACGGGGCAAACCAATTACAAAATCCATATTCACATCTTCCCACTTCCAAGTAGGGATCTCAATATCTTATGCTAAACCGTCGGGCCTTTGATGTTCCACCTTCACTTGTTGACAATTAGTACACTTAGATACAAACTTGGCTATGTTTCTCTTTATACCAAGCCACCAATACAATTCCCTCAAATCCCGATATATCTTAGTGGATCCCAGATGTATAAAATAATAACAGTTGTGGGCTTCACTCATGATCACCTCTGTAAGACCATTAACATATGAAACACACAACTGATCTTGATACCGAAGCACACCATCTCCCCCTTAGGAGAAAACCTCCACCTTCTTTTTGACAACCAACTTCTTCAATTCAACCAAAGATGAATCCAAGTCTTGCTTTGCTTTGACATCAACAACCACAGAAGACTCAGTCCCATTTTGAATATGAATGCCACCATCATTAGAGTCATTCAATCTAACACCCAATCTAGCTAAGCAATGAACATCTTTTACCAACTCTTTATTTCCCTCATCAACATGGGACACACTACCTATAGATAACCTACTAAAAATATCAGTTACAATATTTGCCTTGCTAAGATGATATTGAACACTCATATCATAATATTTAAGGAGTTCTAACCATTTTCTTTATCTCAAATTAAGATCTCTTTGGGTGAACACAAATTGCAAACTCCTATAATCGGTGAAACATCAATATGAACCCCATATAAGTAATGTCTCCAAATCTTCAAACCAAATACCATAACCGCCAACTCAAGATCTTGAGTTAAGTAATTTTGTTCATGCACTTTTAATTGCCTCGACGCATAAGTTATCACCTTACCATGTTACATGATCACACAACTCATCCCAATCTGGGAAGCATCATAATATATGATAAACCCATCTAAGCTATCCGGTAAAGTCAAAATAGGATCCAATATAAGTCGATCCTTTTGAGTCTAAAATATCTTCTCACACTCATCTGACTATATAAACTTGTCCTTCTTTTGAGTTAACTTAGTCAATGGAGATGCGATGGATGAGAAACCTTCAACAAACCTTCGATAATAACCAACCAACCCAAGAAAACTCCGAATATTAGAAGGATTCAACAGTCTAGGCTAATTCTTCATGGCCTCGATCTTCTTTGGGTTAACCTTAAAAAAGCCACTTCTCTCAACCAAAACTCACATTTACTGAACTTGGTGAATAATTGCTTCTCCCTCAAAGTCTAAAGATCTAACCTCAAGTGATCCATATGCTCCCGCTTACTTCGAGAATAAATAAGAATATCATCGATGAATTCAACCACAAAACTATCAAGAAATGGGTTGAACACCCGATTCATAAGATTCATAAACACAGCTAGACCGTTAATCAAACTAAAAGACATTACCACGAACTCAAAGTGCCCATATCTAGTTTGGAAAGCCATCTTGGGAATATCACACTCTTTTACCTTCAACTGATGGTATTTAGAACGGAGGTCAATCTTTGAGAAATGGGTAGCTCTTTGCAATCGATCGAACAAATCATCGATTCTAGGCAACATGTATTTATTCTTGATGGTCACTTTATTCAATTGATGATAGTCAATATACATTTGAAGTGACCCATCCTTCTTCCTTACAAACAACATAGGAGAACCCAAAGGCGATATACTCAGCCTAATAAAGCCTTTCTCCAATAGATCCTTCAACTGGTCCTTCAACTCCTTCAATTCAGCTAAGGCCATATGATAAGGGGGAGTAGAAATAGGTTAAGTATCCAGAAAGAGATCTATATAAAAATCCACTTCCTTTTTGCGAGGAATACCAGGCAAATCTTTGGGAAAAACATCCAAAAACTCATTAACTACTAAAATCGACTCAAGAATAGGTGACTCAGACTCCACATCTCTAACCCTCACAATATGATAGATGCACCCCTTAGAAATTATTTTTCGGGCTTTGATTTTCGGGCTTTGAGATAGGAAATAAACCTACCTTTGAAAGTGGAGTCACTACCCTCCCTTCTAGAACAGACTCATTCAGAAACTAAAACTTAACCTTCTGGGTTCTACAATCAATAGAGGCATATGAAACATGTAACTAATCCATCCCAAGAATAATATCAAAATAAAAAATCTCAAGTTCTACAAGAGCACAAGGAAAGACTTTATGCAAGATCAAAATAGGACAACCCTGATAGACCCTTTAAGCAACAATAGATTCACCCATGGGAGTATAAACTGAGAAAGGCTCCCCTCAAAATTTCAGGATTCAAACCAAACTTAACAACCAAAAGATGGGTTACAAAAGATATGTTTGCACCGGGTTAAGAAAAGAATAAGCATCAAAATCAAAGACTTTTAAAATACCAATCACCATATTCAGAGTCTCTTCTACTTCCTGTCAAGCATGCAAGGTATACAACTTGTTGTTCCTGGGGGCACCACCTTTAGGAACTCTTGGTTGGACTTGATCTACTTGACCCTGGCCCTTCTTAGTAGCTTTAGGATAGTTAGCAAATCTACGACCCATCTCACCACACCCAAAGAAAGCACCCAAGAGATTCAAACATGCACCTGAGAGATTCCTACCACACATATTACACCAGGGGGGCATCGACCAACCTCCAACCTATGCCTTGGGAGGAGGCACTCTAGCATTGGCAACCTTTGCATTTGAACCTTGGCCCTGTTGAAAGCGACCATTTCCACCACCACTCTTAGAGTTGGAGAACACATTATCATAACAGGCTCTCTTAGAATCATTCACCCTCTTCTCTTTGAGTTTCTCCCCCTTAATCTGGTCAGCATAAGTCCTGAGCCTAGAAATGTAAATCTCTATAATAAGCATAGCCGTAGGACACTTTTTCATAATCAAATTAGAGATCCTCGAATTAAACTTGTGAAATCTTGCACGGGGGTCAGCCACTAGCATAAGAGAATACTTTGAGAGCTTCATAAACTTGAGGGAATAATCCCTCAGACTCATACCACCCTACTTGAGATTGATAAATTCAGTCATCTTAGTCTCCCTAAGCTCAAGAAGGAAGATATGGTCTATAAAAGCAAACTTAAACTCTTCCCAACCAACCCCATTATCAACAACCACAGTTGAGACACATTCTTCAATTGATAAGTAACTAGTATATATTTCTCCTCTGAAGTCACCCCCATAATAGTCAACACCTTAGAGATTTCATCAATAAATTCCTGGGCATCCTCATCAACTTTTGAACCATAGAACTCCAAAGGATTCATCCGGGTAAAATCTATCACTCTCGTAGGCGGAGTGGGAACATGGGGAGGAGGATTAGCCTATCTAGCTTGGTTGGACACCACTTGAGCTAACATGGAAACAATAGTTCAGAATTCATCATGAGTAACTGGCTCCGCCATAGGCTCTTAAGGGTCTTGTTCCTCATTAATTGAGGCATACATTGGTAGAGGGACTCTTCTTGGAGGCATCTTCTGAAAGAGTATCAAGGGCATCATCAAAGTTAGGAATCTTTAAGACACGTTTCATAGCATAACATAAGAAATGAAGAAGTGAGACAATTCCTAAAACATCATTATAACCTCCTACTCATAGGTATGGTGCACTTCACACCCATGAATAAGAATTTATTTGATGCAACATGTTGGAATCCAAGGATCATTTTAAAACCTTAGTGCTCTAATACCAAGATTGTCGTGGCCCAAGTCTAAGGCCTAGGAGTGACATGGTGAATGGGAACCCGAGAGTCCCCAAGTGAGCCTCATAGCAGCCTTACACACATCATCAGTTCGGAAGCGCATAATAAATATCATAATCAATTATTGATACTAAGGGATAGGGATAAATGACTCAAGCTATGGGATACGGGAATAGGACTCATTAGCACAAAATCCAACAATAAGTCTAAGGGACAGAATCTGGGACTCAAGTTATGGGGATATCATAGGGAAAGGGATTTGCATGAATTCACATAGCACATAGTACATAAAAACTAAGGGGTGCGTAATTATGGCTCACACTATGGGAATAGATAGGACTTAGGACTTTTTATCTTTCTACACGTCATCATAATCATGTCATCATAACACAATACACATCATAGCATCTCATGCATAAACATTGCATATTCGTACAAAAGAGTTCATGATGTCCAACAATGCCTCTAACACATAGATAGGATGGGGGCCAAGATAAATCCCGAGTTCACTCTCAAAGTAAAGACATAAAACATTATAACATAGTAGGTAGATAGAAGATGGCTTGTACTTGGATGATAGGACTCACTACAAGCAACTCTTTGTCAATCAAGCTAACCGTCAAGAGTGGAAAATGATAGTCTCTAGTACCTACATGGTTAGATCATGTAGGCAAAAAAATATGCATTAGTACATTTGAATGTACTATGTATGCAGGCATGCAATGCATATGAACATGAATAAGTTGTAAATCAATGTTAGATGGCAAAGACACATATATATAGAAAGAATTATATAGGAAAGAATATAATACTAATATGCCATAAAATCCATGATGCATGAATGTAATAATACTTTAACATACGGGGATGGGACCATAACTAACATCTCAAACCCATGCGAGCTAATACATAAATTCGCTCGATGAAAGCCTCCCACCAGATGAGAGTATACTACTTGCCAAAGATAGCCTACACCACACCTTACTAACTCATTTTTTAGTGTGATGACCACCTTCCTTTATGAAATCATCTTTTCGAAAGGATTTCATAATCATCCCATAAAGGGGCATAAACATAAACCTACACCAACACATAGTTATGAGAATATTGCAAGGACCCTCTGGGATAGTCCCCCATCTCCATATCCCATTCGGTGTTAGGTCATCATTCCACGGGAATACATATACATATACATGCTTTTAAAAAGGAGAATAAGTCTTCCAAATTCTCATCATGCAAACTTAGGCTTAAAAGCCAAAACAAACTTCATAATGCTTTTATGTCATACTTCATGCATATGAGTAGCTCATTTAAACTTGTACAAAGTGGTGCATAACACCCATAATGCTTAAAAAATTCATATTATAGACATCATGTGATCACATTCATGTCATGTTTTATCCCTTGTTAAAGGGTGTCATGGGCTCTACTTGGCACGTAGGCCGGATCCGGATAGTGGTTCGTTCGGGTCACTCATGTTGTCAGTTGAGGTTACATCCCTGCTATATATGAACCTAGGATTTGCATCTCATACATCATGGCATGGCATCTTGTTATACTACTCTTTGGCTACGTGCAATCCTTTCATATATTGTCCCCTTGTCATGTTGCTTGGTCATGCTATACT
>JBCEWC010008540.1:0-19835 GCA_038996855.1 Solanum aculeatissimum | reverse complement strand
TTGAATGGATCAATGAGGGTTTGGGGAATGTTTTAGGGGTTTAGGAGACCTTAGAGTACCAAAAAGGGGCTTAGGGAAATTTTAAATTACGAAAATACCATTAATAAAATGTAACTTTCCGAGAATAAGCAGAGTCAAACGGAAGCTACAGTGCTGTCTAACAGTGCACAGCCTGTCAAACCCTCCATCAAACAATACTTAGACAAATGTTTCAGTGTGAACTCTCGGAGGACTTTCTGTAACACTTCAAGAACCACTTGACGGACCGTCTAAGGTGTAAATGTCCGTGTGAGGTCCCGTCAGCCCATACTTAGCCTCCTAAAAGTCCGCCTTGGCTTGTCCAAGCTACTTCCCCACTTCACGGGGCAGTACACGGACCGTCTAGGTCCAAACGGACCGTCCAAGGTCTCATTGGTTTAGACTTGGCTTAGAGGTGGCCTGGAACTACTCCTAGCTCACGGGAACACTTGACAACACCCTAGATTATCCGTGCAAAGTTTCACATCTCGTGGCCCTGTCCTTGGCCACATTTCTAAGCCTATCTCCAATGGCTTCCGAATTTCAGATAGTCTCACTGTTTGGGCCATATATCCCTCATCCAAACTCCAAATTGAGAGAAACTAGTTGTGTTGCAAAGCTAACTCAAAGAGATTCAATTTGATATATAGTATCTCACATGGTTCATCCCACATAAAAAGTTATGACTATTTGACGTACACTGCTGAAATTGTCCCTCTAGGCCACCAACTAGCCCAATTTTCATTCGGCCACTTAAACTCAACCCATGGCTACCAAAAATCAACCATGGATTTTATTACATCATGTAATTCCAATCATAAGTATATTTCAAAAAATTTGGGTTGTTACAACCCCATTTTATGATATCCGAGCACGAGTGGTAGACCATCTTATGAGTCGTAGAGTGTGGTCATGACTGAAGAAGTAGAAAGTGAAGAGTTGCTGAAAGTGGCTTACTTCATGGGTCGTGAAATCCTACACGACTCGTGAAGGAGGTTTTGTGAAGAGATCTAGTAGCTGCAACCACATTCTATGAGACCCCGACTCACGAGTCGTAAAGTGTCTTATGAGCCATAAAAGGTGCTCGTAATTGGTGCCGACACATTTACCCTAATTCTTTTCAGCTTTTTATTTTAAGCACTATAAATAGGTTTTTTAATGTTTTTATCAGATAGCGAACAATATAGATCAATAGAGAACGTCTTAGAACATTAGATTCAGTACTTTAGAGAATTTGTGAGCAATATTTTATGATTCTATAAATTCAAGTTTGCAATTTCATTGAGATTTCAAATTTTGTTCATCAATTCTTATTGTGTAAGTTATTTAATTATGTATTCTTCTTATATGATTTCTGATCATACCTCAAGTATGCGTGGCTAAATCCACAACTAGGGTTGTGGGACCCATGACGAACTAACTAAGATAAAATAGGATTACTTGCAATTTCTTGGATGGTGTTTAGGATGTATCAATTAACTTCTTCAATTTAACAGGTTTTTAATAGAAGTCCTACATTAGAACTCCCCTAGTATCACCTGCCCGATCTAGAAGGTGATGAATAGGAAAAGAATTAATTAACAGAGGTTGATCGATATTTCTCAACTAATCTAGCTACTAGGAATAGTAGTTTTGGTCTAGGATAAAAAGTAATAGTTAGTAATTCCATCTCACAGAGACCGATCCAGTAATGTGAGGAAATTTACCTAAATGCTCGATCCAAGATTTGGGAGAACTTAACTTATTGTCCTGTACCTACACACCAGAAGAGATTCGCAAGTATCCAAGAACACTTAGTTAGGGAGTCATGGGGAACACGTTTCCCTAGTTTGTTTCTCTACTAATTACAAACAATTTACTTTATAGTTTATAATTTATTTTAATCACAAATCCCCCCTTCGTTATATTTATTTTTCATTTTTTTTTCTGGGAGATAGTAGAATATATCAATTCAATTTATAGAAGTTTGCTAATTTGGAGTCTACCATATTCGTCGAGGGAACGATCTAAACCCAAGTTAGATTAAATACTTGAGTACGACCGCTTCAAAACCTCCTAGTAGGGGTGTGTGCTAAGTGTAAGCGCTGAGTCGAGAGAAGTTGTGCCAACCACTGGAGCCCGTAGCCAACTATAGTATCCTCGAGCCCTGGGACACTATCGAGTTCTGTAGTAATGACTCGTGGCTCTTTAAAGATAGATCGAGCGGTCCAGTCCCGCTCATTTTACTATACATCCTTCTCATAGATAGCCCACATTCCCCCAATGCACCATCTGCTTGCTCAAGCGTCTGGTGATATATCTGGTACTCAGGGGCTTGAAGATAAGGTAGACTATGACCCCTCCCAAGATCCGGGCTCGGACCCTCTTTCGAAAGAGGTCATCTGTATGTTGCTGCAGGCCCTGTCACCTCCCTCGTCAGACTAGGGAGCACAAATCACGATCGCCTACGTAGTAGCCTTCCTAGTAGTAGCCTAATTTTGTCGTGGCTCGGTTTATGGATCTGGATAAATGTTGAGCTCCTCTACATATCTACTAGATTCAGGGGCATGCTCAAAATCAGTGGGCTCGTCACACAGGCGATCCCTCGTAGCCTTGATATCATCTTTCCTTTGTCGTGGAACCATGGTATCTTTAAAACCATATTCACAAAATCAATTAGTCCCATGAATTTAAAATTGAGAGCAAGAATCAAAGCTAGACTAGAAAAATAAGGGTCTATGAGTACCCTCATACGAGTCGTAGAATAAATTACGAGCTATAAAAAAGGTCTCGTGGATGTAATGTTAAGAAATTTTAAGTCACTAGAATACTTTTGAGATCAAGAATGACTCATGGAGTAGTCTATGAGTCATGGACTAGGTCGTAAATGTGATCCCATATTAGGTATCACACAGGTAGTACTCCATAAGACCTATCTACCAGTCGTGGAACAATCTACAACTCGTAGAAGGTCTCATCTAATGAAACCTCAGAAACTTTAGTTTCTGGAACTTTTCACAAAGGGTAACTACAACTCGTGGAATGTTCAACGGGGCATAGAAAACCCTCGTGAATCTACTTCCAGAATCCGAATTTTGCCAAGTCCATTATATGAGTCGTCAAACTACCAATTTTTGACAATTTAAATAGTATCACAGTGAACTCACACACCCCACATAGTTCTCACATCCATCAATCCCTATCCCCACATGCATTTTACTTAAAAATGACCCCATCAAAAGCAATTTAGCACGTGATCTTAACGGTCCGACCTATGTTCAAATATTTAACCATACAATAGTTTAATTCAATTCAATTCAATGGTCCAAACATTGTTAGCATGAAATTGGCTACCCAAACATTTTCCAAATAACTATTTTAAACCTAACCTAGGCAATCATATTGATATCACGAAAAATTATCAAGATTAGAATATTGTGAGTTCACCCAATGGCACAAACTCCCACACAAATCAATAATTAACAAAATATTACAAGTGACTCAATACATTTAGGCTTTATGGACCAAAAACTTACTGAAGTGATGTAAATTAGATTGAAATTTGCAAAGGGAAACAGAGAGGGGCCGAAAAACCCTAGAAAGAGGGTCGCCAAAATTTTGGCCGGAAGATGGTGGGGGTGCCAAACGTGGGGTTCAGACCGATTGTGGGGATGGATGGGGTAGGATATTTTGAGAACTTTTGGTTAAATATGGGGTCAAAATAATTTTGACCATATTTATATATCAACCAGATCAGACTTTTAAAGTTACTGGGTGGGGCCTCACGAAACCCCAATTATGAGCCATGGAGTGTTCCATGACTCATAGATTGCAGTCTCGTATGGGCTTGGAACCCTAGTTTTAGACATTTACTCTACGATAACTTACATAATTTGTGGATTTAGACACGGCTCATAAGAAGGTTTCGTATAGTACTTTTGGCACCATAAGCCCCATTCATGACTTGTATTTTAATCTATGGATTGTCAAGTTGGCTCGTAGACTAGAGTGCACATATGTTTTCTTACTGAAGGATTATACGAGCTGGTATACGAGTTATACAATGAATTATGACTCATATATCAGTCATAAAATCATATTTTTGGCCCAAAATGGTCGACTTAGCCTTGCACTTGCAGAACCTGCATAAATACGTTGTTACCCTATATGTCACTAGTCCATTGTTCAAAATTTACAAGAAAACTACTGAAAATAAAAACTACCTAGCATTGTAAAACTAGAAAGCAAACAACAACTATCCTATTACATCAAATAACTTGGGTTGCCTCCCTAGAAGCGCCTGATTTATTATCGCAGCACAACGTGGACTTTTTTATTACTCAGAATTTATCAACATCCCACACTTCCATCTTGAGCTCATCAGGCCTCTTCATTGTTTGACAGACATTGAAGACAACTTATTCATCATTCAATCTAAACTTGTGTTGGCCGAACTCCATATCCACTAGGGCTCACCCAGTGGCTAGGAAAAGACTTTCCAAGATGATTGGGATGTCAAAGTCGACTTTGCAGTCCAAGGTCACAAAGTCTGTGGGTAATATGAACCTATCATCTTTGACAAGGACGTCATAAAGTATCATCATTAGCTTCTTCACCTTCCTGTCAACCATCATCAGTCTCATGTTTGTCGGGGTAGAGGCTTTCAGACAAAGTTTCTTGAAGATGACAAGCAGATTTATGTTGGCACCAAGATCACATAGTGCCCTTGCAAGCTCCTGATCACCTATGGTGCAAGGAATTATAAATGCTCTTGGGTCTTTACCTTTATGCACCAAGGATCTAGTAGAAATCACACTACAGTGTTAGAGCTCTTGGGGGAGATCTTGACTCTCAGTGTGCTTCTTAGTCACCAGATCCTTTATAAACTTTGCATAGCCAGACATCTTCTCTAACGCCTCAATCAATGAAATATTGATGGAGAGTTGCTTTAACATAGAGAGAAAGTGTTTGAACTTACCTTCCTCCTCCTTTTTCTTTAGTCTTTGAGGGAAGAGAGGAGGAGGTGGAGGAATGGGTGTCAACTGTTGCGGCACAACATTGCTTTCCTTATTCACTACACGATCATCTTTAATTTTATTCTGCTTATTCACTACACTCTCATCACAAACATCACCATTATCTACCGATAGTGGAGGATCGACTATCTTCTTCCCACTACAAGCCTATCATTCTTAGGATTCTGCATGGTATTACCAGGCAGCGTGCTTTTCTAGCATTGATTCAACTGAGTTGATATTTGGCCGAATCATTGTTCAAGATGCTTGATGGCCATAGAATAAGACTCAATCTTCTAGTTTATATTAGAGATGTCAAACTTTATCCCTTTTAGTGTCTCATCTTGTGTATCAGCTCTTTTCAACAACCGATCAACATCTCCTCAAGTGAGATGAGCCAACTCCAGCATCTCAATTGTGTAGTGGAATGTATGGACCATTTCTGAAGCCTTCTCTGTGGCCTCAATCAACATCTCTGTCTAGCCTCCTTGTCCTATCATAGTAGCCTCCTCTATTGTTATTTTCTCTTAAGGTTCCATCTCTTCCATAGTTCCAACCTTGCTTCCCCTGACCTTGGTGCTAATAGACATGATTAGACCCTTAGGCATTGGGCAAAAAACCCTCCATTTGATCTACAATAAAGCATGTGTCCTGCTCATAGTATGGTTCCTCGTACATGGGTGGGCGAGGGGGATGATGAGCTACAACATTCACTCACCCCATGTTCTGCTTCATCAATAACTCAACATTAATATTAATCCACGCCAATTCTTGCATCACTTCCTCACTAGCTTGTGCTTGCACCAGACTAGTGTTAACTGAGAATGAGCTCCTTATAGTAGATATCTCCCTTGTACCCTATGAACAATTGGTTATGATCACGTGTTCCAACCTCTGATCCACCTCCTAGAATGGACGATCAATAAAAGAGCCCCTATAATTATGTCAGCGACAGCTTGGCCATTCTCATCAAGGGCTTTGTAAAATATCTCCACCAAGGCCTCGTCAATGATCGTATGGTCAGGGACACGTGTTATACATTTTGTGAACCTCTCCACATAGCACCGATCGAGTCACTAGGAATCTTCTCGAAGTGAGTTCGAGTAAGAGAGAGCATGAAAACATGGAGCCCAATGGAATTTGTTTCCCATCATACTCTTATAAATGAACACAATGCTCTGTAGATAGTTATGAGGATCCTCTGATGGTATGCCCTCAAGCAACTCATGATTTTATAGTATCTGGAGCAATCCACTTGAAACAACGAATTTTATGTCATCTAGTAGGGGGTAATAAAATAGCTCCCATAACGTCCATCGCCATAGGGTCAAGTCGATATTGATTCCACTTATTTGTTGCACCTTGCAGACCCTATGGTGTTAGTGGATTTTTGTCAACATTTTTTCTGTTCAGCGCTGCATTTGCCGCATCATTTGCAGCATTGTTGGTGTTGTCTTGGGCCATCCGTAGTGTTCTCTGAATCTCAGGATCAAATAAAGTTAAGGGATTGCCTTGACTTCGAGTATTGTGCATACACTATACCTACACATAAAGAAAAACTACAAAAATGTAAAATTTGAGAAATAAGAATTAATCTCCCAAACGTACTAGAATTAACCAAGTCTAGTCATAATCCTCAGCAACGATGCAAAAATACTTGATGTCGCTCAAGTCACACCTCCTTTTTGAGGTAAAGCAATTGTCAAGTAAATAACCTAACCGAGGTTAGGATTGTTCCCACAAGGAATATGGTAGACTCTAGAACCAATTCAATGCACCTTGAGAATGATTAACCTATTATCTCTCGAGGAAAGGGGGTTTGAAAATAAGAATTTAAATTAAACTAAATGAATGTAATCAAAGAACAATCAATGGAAGAGCTAACTAGGGTTGAGTGTTCTCTATGAATCCTTAACGTGGTAGTATTGGACATATGTAATTCATTTTTGGTGTGTAGGTGTAGGAAAGTATGTTAGGTTTACTTAAGTCTTTGATCCAGCAAATAGGTAAATTTCACCCGGAACTTGATTTGTCTCCATGGTGTGGCACTACTAACCCTTACTCTAATCCCAGTACAACCTCTCCTTAATCCGATTAAGTTGATTAGATGAGAAAGAGCTCAATTGTCTCCTGTTAATTCCCTCTTTTCCTATGTGTCACTTCCTTGATACGACAAGTGATCTAGGCGAGTTCTAACGTTGGACACCATTAAAAATTAATTACAGTGAAAAGAATAGTTAATACGCCCTAACATACCTTTCAAGGATTACATGTTAACTCATTTTACCTTGTTAGTTCATCATGGTTCCCACAACCCTAGTTGTGGATTTAGCTATGCATTATTAATGTAAACGTAGATATTATAATGTAGAAGAACATAATTAGGCACTTACAAGATGAAATTGAAATCGCAAAATCCAACACTTCAATTAAGATCACGAGTTTGAATCAAGAACACACAATGTATGATAAATCCTAAGTGTATTCACTAAAACAAGGTTCAAATTTTGTTCTCGCTGGAAACTTAACGAAAAATAATCTAAAAACCTATTTATAATAAGTAAAATACAAAACAAAAATGAACTAGGAAAACTGTGTTGGTAATCTTCACGGGACCTCTTTACGTCTTGTAAACCACTTTATGGCCCATAGATTGGGGTTTTGTGGATTCTTACAGTGTTCAAGAGTTAGCTTCTATGAAACCATTTCACGGCCCGTGTAAGAATTTATGGCCCATGGAAGGTCTCGTCTTATGACTTTTCAGCATCTCTCCTATTTCTAATCCTCAGGGCACGACCATCACTCTATAGCTAATGTAACATTTTACGGCTTGTGGATCCTCCTCGTAGAGTTGACCTAAACTTTTCACCCCTCATTGGAACTTTTTACGAAACCCTCTCCACGACTTGTGGACTACTCCATGACTCGTAGAGGGTCTCATGGAACACCAAAAACCAACAACTTCAGTATATTTCTCCCAAAACTTTTCCAACACTGTAATCATGTAAAACAAATATAAAAACACAATCAAACCTATTAACATTGCATTGAGAATACACAACATTCTAAGTTTTAAGCATCAAAAGTGTTGTATTTTGGTAGCACACCACATACAAAGGCATCGTTATTGGGGACTTGGTCTTTGAAAAAAAAAGTTGAAGACTGGAAAAGAAATATGGAAGGGATTACGAGTTGTGTTATTATTTATGGATCATAACGTATAATCATAATGAGGGTCCTAGAGATTGGAATTTTTATTAAGTATGGAAGGGAACTATGATGGATATTTGTGGATCGTGATCCATTGGGTGGATCGTGATCCATTGTATGGATCGTAAGATAGTTCGTGATTTTGGGGACTGAAATAATGGTTTCTGGATCTTGGTCTATGAACGACAGTATGGGTCGTGCTTTTTTTTACAACCCATAAACGGGCATGCATAGGCTTGTCCAACCAATTTAATAAAGGTCTTTTTGGTAAATTTCCTTCCATTCTATTCCTAAACTACATAGTTTTAAGCCTATGCGCTCCCTAAAATATGCATATACAACCCCTTTACCTTTATTTCCAATCATTCAACCAAAATATTTTAACTCTTTCTCAAGTTCCTTCTTCCCCAAGTTCAAGAGAAGACCAAACCTAGGGTTTCGAGTTCTTCTTCTCAAATCAAGGTTCTTCCATAGTGCTTCCATCAAGGTATGTGGGTTTTATCCATGAGTTTCTTTAACCCATGGACATTCAAAGTATTTTCTACTCCATTCTTTATTTTCAATTATACAATTCTTCATGGGTTTTCATATTATGATTCCAAATACTTATATTATGATTCTATTGATGTTAGTTAGCCTATACTATTATGAAGTAATGCTTAATTTCATGGGAAATATGTTATGTCTAGATTTCCTATATTATGGACATTAGCATTTTAGATATTGATGAATTTCCTAAATTTAGTTCTAAATTGATGTATTCTACTACCTATATGCATGAGAAACTATAAACTAAGTTGTTTTACTTAAAATTTGTGAATTTATTTGATTTTCTTTACAAGCTAATTTTGGAGTTATGAAGATTATAATCAGGGTTCCTTAAATTAGTTTTCTAATTGATGAATTTACTACTCTTATACATGAATAGCTGGTAATTTTCAATATTCTATGACTAATTGTGATTTTTCCTTATGGAATTTTGGGTTATGAAATTGATAGAGGGTTGCTTGGTTTTACTTTAATTCATACTTCCTTTATTATTATTTTATATGAATCAAGTCAAAAATCACATAAATTTCATGGATTGGTGTATTGGCTTATGCATCTGATTGATTTCAAATTATGGGTTTGTGAATTGGTTTATGGGTTACCTCAAGTATGGGTTGTTGTCATGGATACACATGAGTATGCGTATTTCCTTCAAGTTTAAAGATCTTAAAGCTAAATTTATGTGTATTATTGCATTGCATCATGAAATATCCCATGACATGACATTATCTAAGAATGGTATTGATGTCAAGAATGAATAAATGATTGAAATATGAGTTCTCTCACCTAACTACAATTATGAGATGATGATAGCCCGTTAGTATAGGTATAGAAGAGACTTAGGATCTATTCTTATGATTACGATTAATATTCTAAATGCTTATGGTATGGGTTAGAAGAATACCACTCCATATTAAATGACTCTATGATTCATGTTTATGATTATTCTGTGAGACCCATACTTAGCACCAAGTGGACTTCAGGATAGATGAGGAATTTCCTCATTAACTAAAGCATGAGATCGTTGGTAGAATCCCATTATCCCATAACTATGTGCCACCGTAGAAAATAGGGGTCACTTGCTAGTAGAGGTTAATTTCTAGACCACCCATTAGTAAAGGCTTGATCACTAGTTAGCTTTAGTGGATCCACGTAGATATCTAAGGAGGTCACCTTAGCAAGTGATCTCCACCTTCTTTCGGTGTAGGGGAAACATCGGGACTCCGTGGTTTAGCTCGCATGGTTTATGTTGGTTAAAGGTTTCTCTCACATAAGTTATGGTCCCTTGTTACTCCCAAATAGGATTTCTCCTAAAGATATATTACTACGTCTTCAAGTATGCTAGGTGGTCTCCGTTATGATTACTAATGTTTCATTTATACTAAAATAGTCTTTCATCTAAAGTGATGTATTATTCATTAAAGGATATTACTATTTTAATTGTACATAACAACATATGTTTCCTCACTAATCTACGTTTATGTGTTTTATCATGCATTCAAGTAAGGTTACATTCCTTATTTCTCATATGTATTATCTCATGTTCTATGGTTAAAGTAATGTGTCAAATGATCACATGTATGTATGTCCTCCTCATGTTTCAAAGATGTTTCTTGTATGGTATATGATCTAAATCCCTACAATTCATGTATGTTCCAAGTTTATATGATTTTCTTATTCACGACTATGTTCATCCATGCATCCTACATAGTTCTTTCTAAAGTTGACCTTTGATATTGAAATGATATTGGCTTGATTATGGCTTACTAATGCCCTTGTAAAGGTATGATTTTAACATGAGACTTAGCATGAATCATTTCATCATTGTTACCATGTCATGCATTTCATACCTATATACTAGTACTTTAAAGTAATGACGCATACTCTATGCCTACATGATTTAACCATGTAGGGAGTGGCACTCCTCGATATCCTCCACGTGGCTAGCTTTGGATCATTGAAGATGAGAGTGGGTGAGTCTTCTAGTTCATGTTCAGTTTTATAATTTCTTTCTCTATGATTGTATTTGAGGGTGAACTTGAACATGTCTTAGCCCCTACCAAGTCTATGTTAGAGGTATTATTGGGCACATGCTATGGTTGTATCAAGTTCTCTTATCTCATTATGGTTTTATGTTGTGGTCCTTATCCTCGTTTCTCTTAATTTTCCATCTTATCTTTATGTCATTACCTATGATATGCTTTATGAATGCTAAGAGGCTTATTTGAGGTACCTACGGGTTCTTGAATCACCTTGTTACGAGTAGGCCCTAGGCCCCAGTCATGACAAACTTGTCTTTTAGACTGTCTATCTATTTAAGGATGAAATATTGTACTCGGGTGCTCGATTTCGCTCAGCCCACACCTCTATCGGAGGTTAAAGCAGTTGTTATCAAGTATTTAACCTAGCAATGGTTAGGATCGATCCCTCAAGGAATATGGTAGAATTTGGATTAGCACAACTTGTAAATTAAATCGATTAACCCTATTATCTCCCAGAAAATAGAAAAATAAACACAAAGAGGGGGGGTTTGCAAGTGAAAGTAAAATCTAAACTAAAATGCACGTGTTTGTATTCAAGAGAAGAGAGAACTAGGGCTATGTGTTCCCCGTAACAACTCCCTAACTAAGTACTCTTGGATAGTTATGACTCTTCTCTGGTGTGTAGGTGTAGGATAGTAATTTATGTTCTCCTAAACCCTTGATCTGACGTACAAGTGAATTTTATCACATTACTTGATTTGTCTCTATGATGTCGCTTTACTAACCCTTACTCTATCCCAATACAATCTTACTTATTTTGGTTAGATTAATTAGTTGAGAGAAATTGATCAACTCCTGTTAATTAACTCTTTTCCCATTACTCACTTCCTTGATCCGTCAAGTGATATGAGGCTAGTTATAACGTTGGCCACCATTAAAAATTGATTGAAATAAAGATATTAACTAATACATCATAACGTCATCCAAGAATTTGCAAGTTATCCAATTTTATCTTAGTTAGTTCATCATGTTTTTCAAAACCCTAGTTATGGATTTACCCACACATGCTTGGAGTGTTTTTCAGAAATTATGCAAGAAGAAGACATAATTAAAGTACTTACACGCAATACCGGTGAGTACCTCCCAGCCATTTGTGCCAACCACTGGAGTCTGTGGAAAACTATGGTGTCCTCTATCCCCGAGACACTATCAAGTCCTCTGGTAATAATTATGCACTCCTCTAGTATGTAATGAGAAGGTCGGCCACGCTCATTCCTAGGCATATCCTCCTGGAATATTGTCTGCATTACCTGACACAGCACTTATTGTGCTCTACATCAAGTAATGACTCAGGTTCTCGAGGCCTAGAGGAAGATACAGAGTCTGACCCGTTCTCTGAACGAGACTCAGACCCCTTCTCGGAGGAGGTCATCTGTATGCTACTGCTGGACCTGTCACCTCCCTCTTTAGACTAGGGAGGTCGGGCCACGATAGACTAAGATGAAGCATGTCAGGTATATACCTGAGTCTATCGTGGCTCTACATCAAAGTCTGGTTGCACACCAAGCTTCTCTATAGAGCCACTAGTCTCGAGGGCATGCTCTGAGTCTGTGGGCTCACCCAGTAAGCAGGCCCTCATAGCTGTAATCTCATCCTTCTTTAGTTATGGGGCCATAGTCCTGTAAGACAAATAATCACAAAAAGAATTAGTTTCATGAATTTTAACTCAAAAACACAAGAAAATTTCATAATTAGACTGGGGCAATAAGGGTTCACGAAACCCTATTTATGAGTCGTAAAGGGTTTCGTGGGATAGTGTTCATCTAATTTTAAATAACTTTAATTTCATCCACGAGACTCAATCATGACTCATAGAATGCTTTGTGAGTCATAGACTGAGTCGTGGATACAAGTCTCAAATCAGGTTGAGTACTAGTAAATTTGACAACGCTAATCCACGAGTCATAGTAGGTCTCATATGATGAAGCCCCAAAATCATTGAACACTAGAATATTTTACGAGGGGAAACCATGGCTCGTGGAGTGATCCATGAGCCGTAGAAGACCTTCGTAAGGGTGACCAGTGTCCAAAATTTATGGACACTTGCATCTATGAGTTTCCCTCGACCAATTTTTTCGACCACACTAACAACACCAAGCAAGAATTTATGCACAAACATAGCTATTTACAAATAATTCCCACCCCCATTCATGCATTATACCCCATCAAAATGATTTAGCCTATAATTTCAATCATTCAACCATTTATCCAAAAATCAAAGTGTATGTCAACTATTGGGCCATGTGATCACATATTTTTCAATAAATTCAATCAATTACAATGGCTTAATGGTTATACAAACACCATAATTTGACACCCAACAATTTCCAACACCAATATTAATATTACCTAATCAATTTAATCTTGAATATTAATGAATTTCAAAGAATAGTATCTACACAAGTTCACAACTCTGTTAAACCCATTCCAAATCACAATCACAACTCACTCTCAATCATAATTTGATAAATTAGGTTTTAGGGACCAAAATCTTATCGGATTTGAGTGATAACTGAAAGAGAATGACAAGGACACCAAGAGGAATCGAAACCCTAGGGGGGAGATTATCAAAGATGGCCAGAAAATGACATAAAGCGCTGGATTTTGGTTAGAGATGGGGGAAATGTGACAGAATGCAGGGAATTTTAGGGTCAAAATTTATTTTGACCCCGATTTAAACTAACCGATTCGGGCCTAAAATTCCTAATTTTTGGCTTCACAAAACCCCAATTATGGGTCGTGGAATGTCCCACAGCTTGTAGATCATGGTTTCATAGAGGCCTAGACCTTTTCATTCATACCTGCAGTCTACGAGTCCTTATACAACTCGTGAAATGGTCCATGACCCATAAAGGGTTCCATAAACTATATTTGACACTTACGAAAATTTAAGAACTTACCTAGGGTCCACGTCTCGTAGTTCTACATACAAATCATGGACTTGGCTTGTGGACTAGAGTGATCATAAATCTTGCTCACTGGAAGTTTATACGAGTTGTGTAGTGTAGTACGACTCATAGATGCAGTTGTAGAATCCTTTTTTTGTGCTTTTTCAGCCAAAATTAGCTGACTTGGTTTCATACCAACAGAACCTACAAAAATAAACTATTACCCTATGTAACACCAGTCCATTTTCCAAAATTTTCATCCTAAAAAATACAAAAATCTAAACTATTTCAAGTCTAAAGATAAAAACTAAAATAGAAATTATAAGTATTACAAAAATGTTTGAGGTTGCCTTCCAAGCAGCGCCTGATTTATAGTCGTGGCACGACGTAGGCTATCTGATTATTCAAACTTTATCAATAGTCCACACCTCCATATTGAGCTCATCCGGCCTTTTCATCTACCTACAGACGTTGAAGGTGACTTCATCGTCGTTCAACCTAAATTTGAGGAGATCAGATTCTATTTCCACTAAGGCCCTCCCAGTGGCCAAGAAAGGCATTCCTAAGATGATTGGGACTTCAAAATCCACTTCGTAGTCTAAGATCATGAAGTTTGCAGGGAATATGAATTTGTCCACCTTGACGAGGATGTCATGTAGGATTCCCACCTGCTTCTTTATAGTTCGATCAGTCATCAACAATCTCATTCTTGTACGTGTAAGGGTTGTAAGGTCAATTATCTTGAATATCACAAGGGGCATCAAATTAATGGTGACACCAAGATCACATAATGCCCTTGCGAACTCCACATCTCCTATAGTGCAGGGAATGGTAAATACTCTGGGATCCTCTCTTTGCTGCACCAGGGACCGAGTAAAGATATCACTGCAATGTTGGATCTCTTGTGTGAGCTCCTAACTCATCATCCACTTCTTCGTCACCAGATCCTTCATAAACTTAGCGTATCCGAGCATCTTCTCTAATACCTCTATTAATGCGATGTTAATGGAAAGTTGCTTCAATATGGAAACAAAGTATTTGAATTTTCCTTCCTCATCCTTTTTATTTAGTCTTTGTGAGAAGGGAGGAGGAGGTCGAGGAATGGGTTTTAACTATTTTGGCACAACATTGCTTTGCTTGGTCTGAACATTATCATCTCTAGTTTAAACCTGCTTATTCAAAACACCCTCATCATGAACCTCATCATCTACAGGCATTGAAGGATCAGTAATCGACTTCCCACTATGATTTTTGATGGCCATATACTGCCTTTCATTCTTTGGATTCTGAATAGTGTTGTTGGGCAGAGTACCTTTCTAGCGTTGGTTAAGTTGGGTTGATATTTGGCAGAATTGCTGCTCAAGCTGCTTGATTGAAACTAAATAAGACTCGATCTTTTGATTAATGCTAGAGATTTCAGTCTTTATCCCCCTAAGTGTCTCATCCTGTGCATTATTTTTCTTCAGCAATCTGTCAAACATCTCCTTAACTCTGGATGCACCAGCACCAGAGTCTCGATTATGGGGTGGAACATAGGTGTTGCTTCTGTAGCCATCTTTGCGACCTCAATCAGCATCTCTATCTTGGCCTCTGTTTCTATCAGAGAAGCCACCCCAATTATAGTATTTGTAAGCTCTATATCGTCCATAGTTCTGACCTTGATTTCCTTGTCCTTGGCGCCTGTAGTCCTTATTAAACCCCTAGGCGTTAGACCAGAAACCCCCCCATCTACTCAGCTATGAAGCAAGAATCTTTCTCAAAGTAAGGTTCCTCATAATTGGAGCTTGAACAGGCTGATGAGCGATAACATTAGCCTTATCCACATTCTGCTTCATCAGTAGCTCCATATTTGTATTAATCTGTGCAGGTTCTGGCATCACCTCTTCACTGATTTGTGCTTGCACCGGAGTAGTAGTAACTGCAAATGAGCTCTTAGTTGTGGCTTTGTATTTTGTGCCCCATGCATAGTTAGTATTGACCACCCATTTTAGCCTTTCGGCGATCTCCTAAAAGGTATGATCTATAAATGATCCACCCTTGATGGTATCGGCAACTGCTTGCCCATTCTCATCAAGGGCTTTATAGAAGATATCAACCAAGGATTCATCTACGATCTTGTGGTCGGGAACCCTTCTGAGACATTTTGTGAATCTCTCCCATGTAGCACCAATTGAATCACCAGGTAATTGTTCAAATTTATTTATCTCCTTCTTCAACTTGAGCTTTTTGGATATGGGAAGTACCTTTCCAAAAAGGTCATCTTCAGTTCATCCCAACTGGTGATCAAGCTCCGTGGGAGCTCATCTAACCATAGCATCGCATTTCCAGTAAGAGATAATAGGATGACACGGATCCCAATAACATCCATGGATAGATATTGATTCCCCATTAAGCTCTTGCAGATAAACACAATATTGTGCAGGTGATTGTGTGGATCCTCTGATGATAGGCCTATGAAAAACCTATGATTTTGCACCATCTGTAACAACCCACTTGACACAACGAACTTAGTGTCACCCAGAAGTGGAGGTAACACTATCGCTCCCGTGACATCTATAGCCATTGGGTTTAGCCAATATTGGTTCCAATCATTAGCGGTGGATTAAAGTCCCTTAGGCTGTGGAATTATTATAGGTGGGTTATCCCTATCTGGATTCAATACAGTATTAGTTGTATTATTAGCATCATTGTCACCAAGTTGTCGGGTCATTCTTCTTAGTGTTTTGTGGATCTCTTGGTCAAAAGGAGTCAAGGAAGTGCCTTGACTTCTCGTATTTGGCATGCACTCTTCACTTACACCCTGTAATCAAACAAAAAAAACCAAAAATGTAAAATAAGGGAATAAAGAGCAATCTATCAAATTATGTTGCACTAATCAAGTCTAGTCGTATTCCTCGGCAATGACACCAAAAATTCTTGATTTCGCTAGCCCACACCTCTACTCGGAGGTTAAAGCGATCTTTATCAAGTATTAACCTAACAATGGTTAGGATCGATCCCTCAAGGAATATGGTAGACTCTGGATTAGCACAACTTGTAAATTGAATCAATTAACCCTATTATCTCCTTGAAAAGAGGAAAATAAACACAAAGAGTGGGGGTTTGCAAGTGAAAGTAAAATCTAAACTAAATTACATGTGTTTGTAATCAAGAGAAAGGTGAACTAGGGCTATGTGTTCCCCATGACTCCCAAACTAAGTGCTCTTGGATACTTGCGACTCTTTTTTGGTATGTAGATGCAGGACAGTAAGCTATGTTCTCCTAAACCCTTAATCCGACGTATAGGTGAATTTCATCACATTACTTGATCCATCTCCGTGATGTCGTTTTACTAACCCTTACTCTATCCCAGTACAATCTTACGTATTTTATTTAAGATTGATTAGTTGAGAAAAATAAATCAACTCCTGTTAATTAACTCTTTTCCTATTACTCACTTTCTTGATTCAGCAAGTGATACAAGGCTAGTTCTAACATTGACCACCATTAAAAATAGATTAAAATGAAGAGATTAACTAATACATCCTAACATCATTCAAGAATTTGCAAGTTATCCAATTTTATCTTAGTTAGTTCGTCATGGTTCCCACAACCCTAGTTGTGGATTTACCCATGCATGCTTGGAGTGTTTTCAGAAATTATGCAAGAAGAAGACATAATTAAAGTACTTACACGCAAGAATAGATGAACACAAATCCAACTTCTCAATATAATTGCAAACTTGAACCAAAAGATTGTAGTAAAATCATAAAAACGATGTTCACAATCAAGCTATTTTTTTCGTCCTAGGTTGTTCACTTATGTTCTCTTCCTCTCTATTATTGTGTATCACGTTCTCTTCCTATCTATTGATGTGTATGTTGTGTGTGTCTTAAAAAACCCTAAATACTTACTTATAGCACTTAAAATAGAAAGCCAAAAAGAAATAGGATAATTATGTTGGCATTATTTACGAGTATCTTTTACAGCTCGTGTAGAAGTTAACGGCTCGTGAAAAGGGTATTGTGGAATGTAGTTACATCTAGCAGGTGCTTTTCACGAAACCTTTCCATGGGTTGTAGAGGATTTTACTACACGTGAAGGGTCTTGTCTATTCCACTTTTCAGCAACTCTTCCATCTCTAATCCTTGCTTCACGGTCACACTCTATGGCTTATATGCTGGTTCACGACTCGTGGTCCTCTCTCGTAGAGTGCAACTCAATTTTTACCCCTGCACCGGAAGAATAAACAAAACCTCCTCTACGACTTATAGAAGGACTCACGACCCATAGAGGGTCTCGTATACCTCCAAAACTACAACTTTTTTGTACTTCAATCCCAAAGTCAAGCCAACACTGAAATCCTGCAAAATAAATAGAAACACGCATCAAATCTACTAACATCACCTTGAGAACACACAAAATCCCAAGTTTAAAGCATTAAAAAAATTGTATTTTGACTGCACATCATCAGGTCTAACCGAGTTCCCAAACCATGCTTCAGGGCTTTCTAGAAGTACGAAGTAAATTAAAAACCTCGACCAGACACTATGGAAACTAGTACACCGTGAAGCCTCATGATCTGAATGATGTATAATTGTGTGAATCTCTCTGTTGTGACCCTAACTTTGATGGGAATGAAGTGCAAATACTTGATCAAGAGGTTTATAATAACCTAGATAGATTCTTTCCCACCGTCAGTAGTAGGTAAGACAACTACGAAATCCATCGTTATCCACTCCCATTTCTAATTATTAATGAGAATCCTCTAGAACTCGCACCCTGGCCTCTACTGCTCACACTTAACCTATTGACAAGTCAAACACTTGGACATAAATCAGCTATGTCCCACTCATGCCACACCACCAATATTACTGGCTCAAATCATGGTACATCTTCGTTATTCCAGAATGAATAAAATATCTAGCACAATAAGCCTCCTCAAGTATCAACTTAATCAAGTCACCCACCTTAGGCACACAAATCTGACTCCAAATTCTCAAAACCCCATCGGCATCAAGTATGGCCTTCATGGCCTCACCCCTAATCAATTTATCTCGAATGAGATATAGCCTATCATCCTCAAACTGATGCTCACGGATTTTATCCATCAAAGATGATCGAGACTCTAAGAAAGCTACCACACCACCATTATCAAAACGTAGAAGACTCACTAACCCGTCGGCCAACCTCAGAACGTCTCTATCCAAGGGTCGCTCCTCTACCTAATTGGCTGCAAGGTTGCTCGTATTGAAGTCTTCCTACTCAAAGCATTGGCCACTACATTGACCTTTCTTGGATGGTATAGAATGGTCAAATCATAGTCTTTTAGAAGCTCAATCCATCTCATCTATCTCAAATTATGGTTCTTCTGACTGAAGATATACTATATATAGATTGCAGTGATCAATAAAGATCTCACAATGAATCCCATATAGATAGTGTTGTCATAGCTTTAAGACAAATACAACCACTACTAATTCCAAATCATGGGTAGGATAGTTTTTCTCATAATTCTTCAATTGTCTAGCGGCATAGGCAATCACTTTCCCCTTCTGTATCAACATGCCTCCCAAACCAACACTCGATGCATCAAAATATATAGTAAAGTCAATGCCCTCCTCTAGCAAGTTCAAGACAGGCATTATAGTCAACAAGTCCTTGAGCTTTTGGAAACTCTTCTCACACTTTTCGACCAAACAAAGGCTATGTTCTTTTGAGTAAACCTAGTCAATAGTGTTGTTAGAGTAGAAAAACCCTACACAAAGCATCGATAATAACCAACAATGTTACGACCCGGATAGGGGGCCTAGATGTGACATGGCAAAGGAGAATCCAAAAGTCCTTGATCAATCCATCATAGTATCATTACACACATCATCAATTCGGAAACGCGGAAGCTAAGCACATAACACATAATCTCTAAGGGATTCGGGACTTGGGACTCAAGCTAAGGGGACAACTTCTGGAATGGGATAAACATGAGTTCATGTAACACATAACAATAATCTCTAAGGGGACGGGAAAGGGGAATTCAACTATGGGGGCACACCGGAATTATGGGACTTACCACATAAGCACATAATCATTAAAATCCCTAACATTCATATCATAAGCATAATAAATGACAATCCTCATAATCAAGACTAATAAGC
>JBCEWC010008539.1:0-19835 GCA_038996855.1 Solanum aculeatissimum | reverse complement strand
TGGGTCTTCATGGATGAAAGGGAATCAATGAATCAAACCCACATACCTTGAAATTGACCAAGAGAATTGAAGAATTTCACAACAAAGATGGTTTTTCCCAAATTTCGTCAAGCTATCATCAATGGAGGTCAAGAGGTTTGAGAGAATTTCAAAATGGATTGAAGAGTGTTAGAATGGATGAAAAGGGTTTAAGGTTAGGTTTAGGGGGTTTAGAAAACCTTAGAAAGACTAAAAGGGGCATAGGATCTAATTAAATTATGAATTAACCATTAATGAAATGGACTAATTAACTGAAACAATGCCTCATGGAAGGCTACAGTGGCTGTCCAGTGGTACATGGTCCGCGCATTGGACCGTGAGGCCACACTTGGCCTCAACTTTGGCTCGAACTCTCGGGGGACTTTCTGGAATAGTTCACGGAGGGACTCACGGATCGTGTGGCTGAACATGCTCCATGTACTGGTCTGTGGATCTGCACTTGGCCCAGAGTCCAGCCCCACAATCTTGCCAAGGTTCTGCCTCACTTCACGGGACCTCTCACGGGCCGTGAGGTGTCTCATAGACCGTAAGGCAGTCCGTGGGACTTTCCTTGGCCCTTGGCTGGGGTACTGACCACCAAGAGCTCACTAGACCATCACACAAGACCCCCACGGATCGTGGACCCTCACACAGTTCGTGGTCCAGCTCTTAGCCCATTTTTTGAACCTTGTTTCCAGCGACCTTCCAATTACGAGAAGTCTCACTGTTTTGGCTACAACTTTCTCATACGAACTTCGAATTGAGTGAAACAAGTTGCGTTGCGAAGATAACTCAAAGATATTCAATTTGTTATATAGAAGCCTACACAGTTCATCCCGTACAAAAAGTTATGATCTATCAAAGTACACATCCCAACCGGCTTCACCATCTCCCAAAAAGGTCCGTTTTGAATTCGGCCACTTAAATTCAACCCATGGCTACCAAAACTCAACCACGACCAGTTTAACACTATCCTTGATCAATAATTATGAAGTTGAAAAGTTTTTGGATCGTTACAAGTACGAACCAATTTCTGAACCATGGTCTAAATAGATATCACAAACATGTTTACTATATCCGTCGAAGATATATGGGTACTGCTTCTGGCATAGGAGTCATAAAAGGTGGAGCAATACTCATCTCTGTATCTGTCATTTCTTGTGGGGGCCCCTCAACACCTAGAGTAGTAGTAGAACTCGAAGGCTCAGAAGGTGGTTTTGCTTTGGCGAACATCTCTGGTATACGCACTGGAGGATGTGGTGCTTGCCGGAGTGCCACTGGGTTCTCATCAGCCTTTATTAGGCTGACATCTAACATCCTCTGAGCCTCAATCAGAGTGTCCACTAAGTGATGGATCTCCACTCCCACGGCTATGCATAGCATATAGATGAAACATGGGAAAGGGATGGAGATAGACGTTTTTCAGGTCACCTCATAAATCGACTTTGCGATCAAGCAAGCTCAATCAATGTCACAGCAAGCCAAGATGTTGGCAACTAGTACTATGCAATTTTATGTGAGTGTATTATCAACATGTGTCAGTCGGACCTATGATCGCACTACATGCCACCAGAACTTTCCGGTGAAGATAAGTGAAGCTTTGATGATCGTTGATGGTGTAGAAATCCATTCAGGGTCCTGGCCCTGCTCAGCAATGTGATCAACGATCCATCTTATCAAAGTACCTTTGTGGAATGCATCCCTCAATAAGCCTTGGTCCAGAGTCTGTCTCAATCTACAATCATACTCAGCAGTAGACATTAGAGCCTGGATCTGGGGATAAAATAGAAACCAACGTATGGTGGCCTCGGATATGTTGACCTAATATCCCATCACCATTATCTATGTAAGCCGGAGTTTTGCAAGGTATCTCTTCCCTTTAGGGTTGAGTGTGCAATGGTGGAAGCATAAGACGCGTAGAACTCTTGAACTATCACCGAGGAGTACTTTCCCAAGGGAGCTGCCAACCACTTCAAATTATAACAAGACATCATATTTTGGATCCCTAGGACACTGTCAAGACCAGTGGTGATGTGTCGGGGGCCCTCAAAAATACTTCGGGCTTGTTGAACTCGCTCATCATGCTAGAGGCCATCTCGATATACTCGTTTAATCCCCTGCACACACCATCTGCTAGTTAGCATATCTGGAGACAAAGGTGGAACTGGTGGTGTGGGAGTGGACTCTGTAGCCTTAGAACTGGAATCCCCTCTTGAGCTAGAGTCGGCTCTTTTTCCTGATCCTGACCCCTCTGTAGAGGAAGTCATTTGTATTAAGTTGCTCTATCCGTCGGCTCCCTTGTCAGACTGTAGAGGTCGAGCAACTATGGCTAATATATGGGCCAGTACTATCTGTCTAATATCCATACGAGTCTATCGTGGCTCAATACCCATATCTTGACCGATGCCTAGCTCCTCTAATGATCTACTAGACTCAAGAGCAACCTCAGAGTCTTTGGGCTCATCATGTAACTGCTCCCTCATGGCCAGTTTCTCATCTATCTTGCATTGAGGATCCATGATACCTGTAATCACACAATTAACACACTTAGAGGTACAGGAATGTAAAGCAAGAAGATATCAAAAATGGTGACAAAAGAACCAACAAAGGCTCATTTATGAGCCATAGGGAAAACTACTGGTCGTAGAAGCCCTTCGTAGGTGGCAACGCACAGTAAAATTAGTTACAAGAACAACGCCTATGAGACAAGGTACGACTCATAGAATAAACTATAGGCCATATACTGAGTCATAGATGTGGTTCTAGTCTTAATATTTTGCAGGCATCACCCTACAAAACCTATATACGAGCCGTAGAATAAACTACGACCTATAAGAGGTTTCATCTGATAAAATCTCACAAATCCCATAGGGGCAGTCCTCATTAGGGCAAGGACCTATGTATCGAAGTCGAATCCCACAGGGAACAATGTGTCGATGATTGAGTAGAGAAAGGACCTATGGCTACTACATTTTTATTCGACAAATGAATACCAAGCAAGAATTCTAACTAAATGGGGGGGGAGAGCTAAGCTAACAACTACTCCTACTAAGAAAATGAAAATGGGGCAAGGATTGATCAAGAAAGGAAACAAGGATAGGGAAACGAGAATCAACTAAAACTCAATCGATCCATCATACTTAGTATTAAATTAAGTCTATGGGTAGGCTAGGTTTCTTGTAATCATCCCTCAACTAGGATAAAGGTGATGTTTCGTAAGAGCGAACTACGGCCTCCTACGCGAGCCACTCAAAAACACGCCTGGATTGAGCACCTCAAAGCAAAGATCCCAAAATCTTAGTGATTGAGTCCCTTTTGAGCCTCTCAACACATAAACCCTTGACTATCATGCAACCCCCACTAACAACTACACTCGCTAAAGCAATAATTAAAGATCTAAGCCAGATTCAAGTTTGTGACCTCAAATCATAAGTTAATCATGAAAGTAGGTATAAACCCATAAATCAATTGAATCAATCAAAGTAATTTGGGAGAGACCTACTTGATTTTGTAAGCAAATCATCAGCTAAGCATGAAACCATAGAAATAATCAAGACCCATAAATAATTTAACATTCAAGCTCAACTAAATCTACAAATTATGCATTCAAGAGCAAGGAGAGAAAGAGTGAGTGAAATATTTTACAATAGAAGTCCACACTCTTTAATCCACTCAAGAATTTGTAGAGAAATTTCTCTAGATCTTCACCCTAAACTAAAATTTACACTAAGGTGTGTTTTTCACTCTTCAAATATGCATGGATATCTATTTTTGTATTCTCAAAAGTATGAATAAAAAGGGTTGGGAGTGTGTGTATATCTTGAACTAGGGCTGAAATAGTGCATTTACGAAACTGCCTTTGGCTTACTGCGAGTATGGCAAGGACTCATTACTATGCTTATCATGTTCGACGATCCACCAAAATTCCTTACATGTCGCCCTTCTTTCATGAGTTTAGGGTCTTGAGTTTTGTAATAATATGTGGTATCCTTGGTTACTTGGTGATGCATCAAGTATGTTTGGTGACCTCGCTCCTCACCCCCTTTTTGGCATGAACTGGAGACTTGGGTGCTGGAATCTTAGGCGGTCTCCTTGTGCCTTCGGCGGTACGCTGAATGTGTCAGTGAAGCCGCTTTTGTCCGCCCTTTTCCCACTTTTGCTCCAATTCAGTTCCATGCTCAATTCTTCTTAGCAGAACTCTATTTACACATGTGTACCAGAAATATACACCACTCAAAACATAATTAGCCTCAAGTTATGAAATTAACAAAATAAAATCATAAAAAAAGAGTAAGAAATGAGTGTAAGTTATACATTCATCAACACCCCCAACTTAAGACTTTGCTTGTCCTTAAGCAAAACAAAACCAGACTTAAGAGGCAAGCAATTTAAGCAAAAAAATCCCAATTCATTTTCAATAACTAAATCATGACCATGATAATAATTGGTACCAACAATTAGCACTAGTATGTGGATGTCTATGAAGCAAATCCTTCTCTTACAAAAGTTCATTTTTCAATTCAAAATCTACTTGCAAGAATGACCAAGTAACAACACAAATCCTCAAGAAATGACCCAATCTCCTAGTTAACTAAACAAGTTCCACTTGACTCAATCCTGAAAAGCATCAATATCACCAATCCATTTCTACTTGTATGTCCTCATAAAAAGAAAGAAGATCCCCAAAACACACAAGTATGTACAATGAACAAGGGATAAGGAATCAAACTCTCACACTCAACAAAAGAACATCTCATGCACATAAATGTCGCACCATAGGTTTGCCTCTATTTTTAATAAGCATTAGCTCAATTTTATTTGGTTGGAAATCTCAAAGGGATTTTCAGGCTTGTAATGTAGGCTTAGGGGTAGATAGAATATAATTTGGATAAAAGTGAGTAACCCTCCTTAAACTCTACACACAACATTCATTTCTTTTCAACTTCCACTCTTTACTTCAAATTTCACTCCAATATGCATTCAACCTTTCTTTTTCAATTTAGGTGCCCACTTGCACCCATTTTTTACATTTTGGAGGATTCTTTTCATTGAAGTACTTTTTCTTCATTTTTTTTAATTTTAAAAGCACTCTTTTTCTTTTCTTTTCGTTCCTTTATTCATCTTGTCTTTTTCTTTTTCATTTGACAAGCCTCCAAGTTGTAAACACCCTTCCTTTTTCTCCTACATCAGCCCCAACTTAGGCTGAAAGCCTCATTTGTCACAAACATGTAAAACTTAAGGACAAACAAGGGTTCAAAAGAGGGGTATCTTTTCAAAAAGGTTCAAGGCATGTAGTTAAGGCTACCAATAAAAAGGATTAGGCTCAAAGGGAACACTAGAGATAAAATTAATGCATTTGGTGGCTATATAGGCAAAGTGGACTCATTTCCAACCAAAGTATGCCTAAGATCATTTTTCCAACAAAAATTCATCAAGGCCCATATTTCAATACCAACAAGGAAAGTTCTAGGTGACACAAGTGCACACAAGGAATAAAACAAAACTCACAACACATATGACATTCAAATAAAACAAAAAAGGTTCAATATCACTCTCAAGTAAAGCACAAGGGACCCATTTTTCAAAATATATTCATTTAGCAAGTAAGAGTCACAAAAAGATTCAAAGTGTTGTCTCATATTCATCCTAAAACCATTTAAGATAAATAAAAAAAAATAGGAGGGGTATGCCATTTTCATAATCCACAACAGTTGACTAAATATACTAGTACCAAACAAGTCATGGACCCAATATATAGCTCTAATAAGAGTCAATGGCTACTCAAACTTCACCAAAGACCATATTCTACTCATGCATTCATATACCCAATCAAATATTTACCCTTAAGAATATTGTCACTCAATCCATCATCGGGAACTGTCAATTATACACACCATCAAAAAGAAAAATCAAGAAGTTACCAAATATACCAAAATAGTTAAACCCAACACAATATAAACAAGAATTTAAACATCATGGTATGAAGAATTTAACAATTTAGCATCACCATTATCAAGCAATATTCATGGTTGCACAAGGTTACCATTGATGAACAAGAATGGAGATAGAGTAGGGTGAACATACCTTTGAATAGAAAACCAAAAAAGGATGAAGAAGGAAGAACTTGAGCTTCTCTTGAAGATGTGTGAAAGCAAAAATTTTGGAACAAAATGTTTTACCTCACTACCTTTAAATTTATGCTCGTATTTCTCTTTTTCTGAAGGTGTAAGACAAAGTCATAAGTGACTTGTATTTTCATCTAACTATGCCTAACTGTACTCTGCCTTAACAGACATCTAGGCACAATCCCATCCCATCGCCGATTATGCATTCTCTGCATTCGCGAACCTGAGACCGCCTTCACAGAGCTTTGTTGGGTGCCAGACCTGGGCAAAGCTTCTGCAATTTTGGGGTAATCCCAAACCTATTTCAGCTATCCATTGATCATCTATGGGCGATGTCTGGGCCTACAATTATGGTCAAAATGGAACTGGTTCATACTTTTCCATTTTTGATGGTTTTTCCACCCAATTCTACAACTCTAGTTAACTTGACACTTCCAAACCTGTGCAAAACCAACACCAAAGACTTGAAACTTGTGAGGGTTAGCAAAAAAAATACAAAATTAAAATCAATAAGCTATTCTAAAAATTCAAAAATGCCAAAAAAAATTAATCTAAGAAATCTAAATTAAACAAGATTGATTCATCGCCCTTTTGTATTTCCATTTTGAGGCGATGAATCTTCTCCCTAATTTCAAGATATTTTTTTGATTGAGCTCAATGGAAAACATAGATACCATCAACACTTTCCTCCAGTCCCTCCACTTTGAGGATTTGAATTATTTACCCAACTTGATATCGAATTTTCTTTGAGGCTCTTTGGGTAGAAATGAGAGCATCGGAAGGCCTCTTTTCAAATAATCTTTTACACCTCACAACCTCAAGGCAAGTGACACCCTTGACTTCAAATGAACTGAAGTTGATATTGATGATCTCCACAGCTTGTTCTTGTAATTTTAGTATCATTTCCTCAATCTCGGCCTCTTGGATGATTATTGACCTTGATAACATGCATTCACCCAACATCTTTTCCACATCAAGCACTACTCCTTCTATTTGAGGTTTTAACTCATGAGTGAGGATTATTGGACATGGAAACTCACTCATTTCAATGCTCATTCTCAACTTGGCTTCCAAAATATCTATGTCCACTCCAAAGTCGGCCAACACATTGCATCTATGAATAAGCATTTTTTGGAAATCATTCTTTATATGGAGCAATTTGCTCCTTTGAGGAAATTCGTTAATGAGTTTGACAAATAAGTCTATGAGCCAACTATCACTCACAACACTTGCTTCCCCACTCATATTTTGAACACCAATTTTCTCACCATGAAGCACTCTACTTCGAAGGAGATTGAAAAGGGGAAATTAGCCATTTAAACAAAATAAAAAATAAATAAAACAAAAAGAAGCACCCACTAATCAAATCAAAAAGACTAAACCATAAGTCCTAAACCAACTCAATACGCCTATTACTCCCCGACAATAGCGTTATTTTTTATGTCGCTCAACCTGGCTACTCAAAGGAAGTAGGGGCAGTCGTTATCAGCATAATAATCCTACTTTAGAGGTCGGGGTCGAATCCTATAAGGAAAAATGTGTCGGTGATTGAGTAGAGCAAAAACCTATGGCTACTAGATTTTAATTCGACAAGCGAATACCAAGCAAGAATTCTAACTAAATGGGGAGAGAGCTAAGCTAATAACTACTTCTAATAATAATATGAAAATAGGGCAAGGATCAATCAAGCAAGGGAGAAAGGATAAGGAATACGAGAATCAACCCAAACTCAATTGATCCATCACACTTAGTATCAAATTAACTCTATGCATAGGCTAGGTTTGTTGTAATTACCCCTCGGCTAGAATGAAGGTGATGTTTCCCAAGTGTCAACTATGACCTTCTACGCGAGCCACTCAAAGACACACTTGGCTTGAGAACCTCAAAGCAAAACTCTCAAGACCTTATCTATTGAGGCTCTCAACATATAAACCCATGAGTATCATGCAACCCTCCACTTCAACTACACTCTCTAAAGCAATAATTGAAGATCTAAGTTAGATTCAAGTTCGCGACGTGAAATAATTAGTTAAAAATGAAGGTATTCATGAACCCATAAATCAATTGAATCGATCAAAATAATTTGAGAAAGAGTGAGTGAATGATTTTATAATAGAAGCCCTCATTCTTCAATCCACTCAAGATTTTGTAGAGAACTTGTTCTAAATCCTCATCCTAAACTAAAATCTACACTAAGGTGTGTTTTTCTTTCTTCAAATTTATATGAATATTCATTTTTTTCTTCCCAAAAATTTGAAGAACAATGTTTGAGAGTGAGTGAATATCTGAATTAGGGTTAAAATGGTGCATTTATGAGACTTTCCTTAGCTCACTGCTAGTATGGCGATAGCTCATTACTCCACTTATCATGTTCAACGATCTGCTAAAATTCCTTACATGTCGCCCTTTTTTTCATGAGCTTAGGGTCTTGAGTTCTACAATAATAGGTGGTGTCCTTGGTTACTTGGCAATGCACCGAGTGTATTTAGTGACCTTGCTCCTGACCGCCTTCTTGGTATGAATTGGAGACTTGGATGCTGGAATCTTAGGCCTCCTTGCGCCTTCGGTGGTACACCAAATAGATCGACGAAGCTGCTTTTGTCCGTCCTTTTCACACTTTTTCTCCAATTTAGTTCCATATTAAATTCTTCTCAGCAAAACTCTATTTACACCATGCGAACCCTAAATATACACCTCACAAAATATAATTAGCCTCAATTTATAAAATTAACAATAAATAATCATAATAAAAGAGTAAGAAATGAGTGTAAGTTAGACACTCATCAACTGTAACACCTCCCATGTGACTCGAAATGTGCTTATGGTGTATTTCTTGAATATCTTAAATTTTGTGTGTTATTTGGCAAATCCGACTTTGTATTCTTTTTCAAGAGGCAAGATTATGTAGGAAAACGGTCGTCTTCAATTTTTAGATCACTTGTATAGAAAAATAATTTTTTTGGTGATTTTGGCCTTAACCAGAAGGGTGCACAACCAATACGCATCGCCTACTAGTTCGTCCATAGTACAAAAGTTGCCTCTCATTCCTAGGACAAAAAAGGAAAAATTGAACTTCACACAAAAATGACCTATGCGGGAACAAATCCGCATCACCCACTTGTTCCCCCACAATTCAATTTTTTTGAACTTTCTTTATTTCAAGTGAGGGAAATTAGGTCATAACCCAACACCCTTATAGACGGGATTCCTCAATTGTTCTACCATTTTTAGCCTTAATTCACTCAAGAACACTCCCGAAATCCTCTCTAATCCTCAAAAAAAATCCTCAATCAATTCAAAGATTCTCAGGAGATTTGTTTATGTTTAAGAACTCAACTAATTCCTTTAAGTCTCCTCAAGTCATCTTCATTTAACTTCAAGGCTTAAGGTATGTGAGTCTTTTATCCATGGATTCTTCCACCCATGGAGTCCCCAAAATGTTTTTCATTAAATGATAAGATTTCAAGGACTAATTTCTTATGGGTACTGATGTGCTGCCGAAATACAGTACTTTTGATGCTTAAAACTTAGAATTTTATGTTTTCTAAAAGCAATGTCAGTATAGTTGATGTGTTTTTGTGTTTCTGTTGCAGAATTTTAGTGTTAGTATAGTTTTTGGGCAAAGTATATTGAAGCAACAGTTTTTAATGATCCACGAAATCCTTCACGAGTCATGAAATAGTTCACGAGCCATAGATGGGGTGTCATGGAAATTTCTAGTAAAGGGTGAATTTTCTGGATGTGACTCTACGAGTATGCAGACGAGTCCTAGATCTATTCACAAGTCGTAGAGTCCAGTCGTTCCTTGAAGATAAAAAAGTGGAGAAGTTCAAAACTTTTATCAGGAGAAACCCTTCAAAGGTCATAGAATGTTACCCGACCCATCAAAAGGTATCATAGAAGATATCTCTAGATTTAGGTTGAGGACCATGAAACCCCAACACACGAGCTGTGAATTAGAGTTTGAGTCGTGAACCTGCCCCTCGAATGTGCCGACATAGTTTTCAAATTCCATTTTAGTTTTGTATTTTAGATATTATATATAGGTTTCTAGGTTATCTTTCATTACATTACCATAGAATTCATACCATTTCATAGTTTTCAGTAGTTTTAGAGAGAGAAAAATAACCTTTGGTGCTCTTATTTCATATTTTAATTTCTATTTGAAGAGTTAGATTTCTTGTTCATCAATTTCTTTGTGTAAGTGCTGAATTATGTTATTCTACTTCATAGTTCTTGCATCTACACTGATCATGAGTAGCTAAATCCAAAACTAGGGTTGTGAAAACCATGAAGCACTAACGAGGTAAAATAGAATATCTTATAATTCTTGGAAGGTGTGTAAGAATGTATTAGTTATTCCTTTTCACTTCAATAATTTTTTAATGAAAGGCCTACGTTAGAACCCACCTAGTGTTACTTGCCAGATCAAGGAGAAAATGAATAGAAAAAGAGGATAATTAACAGGATTTGATTGAGATGTTCTTATCTAATCAAGCAAACCAGATCAAGGGGAGGTTTTATTAGGACAAAAAGGTATGGTTTAGTAATGTCACATTGTGGGGATAGATCAAGTTTTGTGATGAAATTTACCTATATGTTGGATCAAAGGTTTAGGTAAACTAAACTTACTATCCTACATCTACACACTAGAAAATATTTCAATTATCTAATAATATCGAGTTAGGGAATCATGGGGAGCATATCACCTTAGTTAGATCTTCTACTAGTTATACGTCACTTGCATTTGTTTAGTTTTTTGTTAGTTTTAATTTGTAAAACCTCCCTCTTTCTTGGAAGATAAGTAGGTTAATAACCCCACTTCACAATTGAACTATTCTAGAGTCTACCATATTCCTTGAAGGATCGATCCTAACCTCGGTTAGATTATTTACTTGACAGCGACCACTTTATCTCAAAAAAGAGGTGTTTCTTGAGCGACATCAAGTATTTTTACACTGTTATCGGGAAATACAACTAGACTTGTTTAGTTTAAGTAATTTGGGGATTAGCCCTTATCCCTCTCATGTTATATTTTTTTGTTGTTTTGTTTATTTTAGGGACTAAGTATAGGCATGGATGGTTTAGACCGACTTGGACCATGCTGAAGACGATGAGGAACCAGAGCATCCGATTGAAGAAAGATTAGGTTTTCACACTTTGGAGGCGATATAGATGAATTTTGAAAGTGATGGCATCCCGGACTATGAAGATACAGTGAAAGCTCTACGAGTCTATGGTCTCCTTTGGAGGAAAGCTAAGGTGGAACTATAATGTAAGGCGATATAAGCATTGGACAAGTTGAATCTGGATTGGAATGAGGTGTCAACCTCAAGGCTTAACCAGTTGAATGATCTTGACGAATTTCGTCTAAAAGCATAAGAGAGTTCACCCCTGTACAAGCAATGAATGAAGTGGTAGCATGATCGTCGCATAAAAAATTTCCAATTCACACCTAGAGACTTGATGCTGCTTTACAACTTTAGATTGAGGTTGTTCTCTAGTAAACTCAAATCCAAATAGATTAGACCCTTTCAAGTAGCACAAGTATTCAACTATGGAGCCATTGAATTGGAGAAAGGAAATGGCACAACATTCAAAGTGAATGGTCAAAGAGTGAAGTTATACCTTGGCAATGATGAAGAAATTAAGATAGAGGAAGCATGGGCACTTCATGAAGTCTGAATAGTCAAGTGGGAAAATTCATGCCGCGATACTAAATTAGGTGTTACTTGGGAGGTAACTCAAGATAGAGAGAGGTTCTTAGGAGCCCAGGTATGTTTCTTTTTACCCTTGATTTGTATTTTGGTATTTTGTGTGGATTGAGGAAAATGCACATTTTTTTTTCGATGGGGTGTGGATAGTTATAGGCCTTAGTGAAGTCTGAGTAACCTTAGTCTATAACTATCCCAATTTTTTATTCCAAAAGGTTTTCTTGCCTGTGTTCTTTTTCCCTGTAGATATTTACTTTCTGTTGAACTGGTATGTTTAGGATGTTTAGGCAGTATTAGTAGCATATAGTACTGATTACAATGGCATATGTTTGTTTTTGCTGAAAAATGATACCCACTAAAAATTTTGATTAGTTAGTCTTGATAGAAGCCATACATGATTATTTGTTTGACAATGCTTGTTCTGATAAGTTAGGTATAGTTGTGATAAAAAATCATTATTTGAATAATTTGTGTTGACATATAAGTAGTTCCTTAAATGAGTGAGCTTCAATTGCATGATTCATATACTATATTTCAATTCAGAACTTGCCCTGTTACTCTGACTTAGGTCGTAGATGAGTTAGTTAGGAAAGGATCTTAGGCCATGGTTCTTAATAGTCCACTTAGCCTAAATAACCGACCAAATGTGCTATATATCCCTTGATCCCGGTGTTTGATCCTTGCATAGACCTCTTTCTTTGTAAATACCCAAGTGACCTTGCCTTGATAAATGCTAAGTCCTAAAATTGGCCTTGGGCCTTCTTTGAACAATGTGCACCTCGACTGAAGCAAAACGTTTAACTTGAGGGTGGCTACCAAAGGTGGCCCTGGTTCCGAGGATGGATATTTTACATCTCAACTCAGGCCAAAAGTCTAAGTTGAGGGTGGCTGATGATAGGACAATCATGAAATAAGGGGGAAACTAGTGATACAAAAAAAGGGAAAGAAAATGTGCTCAAGGGTACGAAAAAAATGAAAAAGAGCCTAATCAGTATGCTAAGAAGGAAAAGACTTTGAAAAATAAAGGCATTGTGCAAAATGAGAATAAAGTACCCTAAAAGACTTAGAAAGGGAAGAAAAAGGGGGAATGAGAAAAAGGATAGGTTGATAGGGAAAAAGTGCAGAAAATGCAATGTTAAGGAGGGTCATTAGTCACTATATTCCTAAAATATCCTACCAAAGCCTCCTGAGCCTGTGTTACAAGCCTAGAAATTCCTAAAGTGATAGTAGTCCAACTAGTCAAAGGTATTAGTCGTGAGTATAGGGGAAAACCTATGGTATTGGTCACAATAATTGAATATTATTTGAGAGAGTGAGTGTTGTATTATTGTCCCAAGAACTAAATTTGAAAATATCATCTTGAGTGAGGAATGGGACTTGCTTTTGTAAGGGCACTTGCATTCCATTGTTGATATCTGACTTAATCAGTGATTGTTGCTTATTTATGGTTGCATAACTTATCAAAGTTGCCCTATTAGATATATTGGTCTATATTGGTTTTCCTGATAGCTATCTGATATGTATTTGAAAATGATGAAGGTATTTGTGCTTGATTTGGTGAAATTTGTGCCATTAGGTTAAGGTCTGTGTGTCTTTGTACTGCTTAAGGAAATTGAGTTTGTTGCTTAAGGACAAACAATAATTTTATGTTGAGAGAGTTGATGTTCTACTGAAATACAACACTTTTGATGCTCAAAACTTAGAATTTTGTGTGTTCTCAAAGCGATGTTAGTAGATTTGATATGTTTTTGTGTTTGTATTACAGGATTTTAGTGTTGGTATATTTTTTGGGCAAAGTATGCTAATGCAACAGTTTTTGGTGATCCATGGAACCCTTCACAAGTTGTGGAATAGTTCACGAGCGGTAGATAGGGTGTCGTAGCAATTTCAAGAAAAGGTTGAATTTACTACATGTGACTCTACGAGCATGCAGACAAGTCATAGATCTATTCATAAGTCGTAGATTGCAGTCGTGCCTTGAGGATCAGAAAGTGGAGAAGTTTTGAAATTCCATCAGACAAAACCCTTCACGGGCCATAGAATTTTACATGGCCCGTGGAAAGGTATCGTAGAAGATATCTCCATATTTACGTTAAGGACCACAAAACCCCAACATACGAATTGTGGATTGTTGTACGAGTCGTGAACCTTCTTGTGGATTGTGCTGACACAATTTTCCTATTCCATTTTGATTTTGTATTCTTAGACATTATAAATAGGTTTCTAGCTTATTTTTCATTAAGTTTCCAGAGAGTTCATACCAGTTCATAGTTTTTAGTAGTTTTAGAGAGAGAAAAGCAACTTTTGGTATTCTTAATTTGTATTTTGATTTCTATTTGAATAGTTAGATTTCTTGTTCATCAATTCCTTTGTGTAAGTGTTGAATTATGTTATTCTACTTCATAATTATTTCATCTACACTGATCATGAGTAGCTAAATCCACAACTAGGGTTATGGGAACCATGAAGAACTAACGAGGTAAAATAGAATATCTTGTAATTCATGGAAGGTGTGTAAGAATGTATAAGTTATTCCTCTTCACTTTAACTATTTTTTAATGGAAGTCCTACGTTAGAACCCATCTAGTGTTACTAGCCAGATTAAGGAGGTAATAAATAGGAAAATAGGATAATTACCAAGATTCGATTAAGATGTTCTCGTCTAATCAACTAAACCATATCAAGGGGAGGTTGTACTGGGATAAAAAGGTAAAGGTTAGTAATGTCAAATTTCAGTAAGGGATCAAGTTTCGTGATAAAATTTACCTATATGTTAGATCAAATGTTTAGGTAAACTTAAGTTATTGTCCTACATCTACACGCTGGAAATGATTGCAATTATTCGATAATACCAAGTTAGGAAATCATGGGGAGCACATCACCCTGGTTAGCTCTTCTACTGATTACACATCACTTGCATTAGTTTAGTGTTTTGTTAGTTTTAATTTGGAAAATAAAATCTTTCTTGGGAGACAAGTAGGTTAATCACCCTACTTTACAATTGAACTATTCTGGAGTCTACCATATTCTCTGAGAGATCGACCCTAACCTCGATTAGGTTATTTACTTAACAGCGACCGCTTTACCATAAAAAAGAGGTATGGCTTGAGCGACATCAAGTGTTTTCTATCATTGCTCCTATGCATAAAATATGTTCAACATTTGTTGGATATTGGTCTATTGATGCATGAGCTTCTATCAAGGAATGATATTATGATATATTTATCATAATAAGCATTGTATTCTACGATATCTTGAAAGACTTGGAAATTTTAAGAACTTTTTTATGATACCCAAATTAGGGGTTTTACTATAATGATTGTGGGTTGCTTTGAATAATTCTTAAATAATTTTATTTTACTCCTCTCATGTTCTATACTCTTGAATTGAATAATTTTAGGCTCACATGTATATACCCACCAAGTTTCACTAAAGTTATGTGACAAGTCTTGTATGTTGATGATATGAGTATGGAAAGTTATACAAGATAAGTATGTTATGATGATTTGAGGGTTATTAAGCATGATATGAATTCATGAGAATATTACGAAAGTTTTAAATGATGTGAAGCCCTTCTATGATGCTATGATGTGATGAATTTGATGAGATACTCCTATGATATTACCATGAATTATTAAGTTATGTATGATATGAATATGTATATGAATTGAGTATTCTGTGGGATTGTTGACCTAGCATCGAGTGGACCTTGGTTAATAGCCATTGTCCCAAACCTATGTGCCACCAAAGGTTTATGATATTGACTCCCTAAATAAGCTTGCACCTCCCGAAAAGGCTATGTCGTAAGGTAAGGATATTTCTTAACATCTATCGAAAAGGCCATTTTGTAAGGTAAGGATATTTTTTTGACACCTACCAAAAGGGCTATGTTATAAAGTAAGGATATTTAGTAAACATCTCCAAAAAGATGATACCATAAGGTGAGTAGATGTTTTACCTTGGTAAAGTGAACCACTCCTTTTTCAATATGGAGTGAACATCAAGATTCTAAGTAATAGCTCTATTCATCTTATATGTCTGTTATGGTTCCTTCCCATATATATATGATACATCATGTGATTTGGTTATTCTCCATACATGTTTTGACTAAGGCATTGATCATTCATGTCATATTGAGCTATATCTATTTATATGATTATGCATCTTGTTAATTATGGATTATGTACTTGTTGCATTTCACCCCGCATGCTTAGTGCATTCCAAGTACTGATACATACTTTTTGTGTACTCTATCTAACAATATAGGGAGTAGAGCTCCTATTCATCCCTTTACACGTGGCTAGTTGGCTTTCTTGAAGATTGCTATTGGTGAGTCCTTCATTTCGGGGACAATATCCACTTTTCTTTAATGCTTATGTTAAGACTTGTCTATTTTGTTGGTTAATTACTTTTGAGGGTGAGCCCAGGGGATGTCTTGGCCCCTGTTCCACTTATTCTAGAGGTGTCATTGGTTAATGTGAAGTGTTGATTCTTATGAAGCTTATGCAATAATTTAAGACTTAATTTTGTCTCTATCCCTTATATGTGTTGTTGAATGTTGATGGCATGTGATGGAAGTCCTAAGTCCCTAATTCCGTATAGCTTGAGTCATACTTACCCTCCCCTTAGTCATTACTTGTTATGTGATGGTTGAAATTCCTATTACCATTCTATCCCCATAGCTTGATTCCAAAGCCCCAATTCTCTTAGATTTATTTGATTGGTGTTTGCTTCTGTTTCCGCAGCCAAAGATATGTTACTTATGCTTAAAGGATTGTTTGAGGTTCCTTCAGATTCTTTATTCGCCATGTCATGTCTAGGATCTTGGCTTAGACCATGACAAGCTTGGTATCAGATCCAGGTTTATAAATGCTCCTAAAAAATCCAACATACTGTGTCAAGTAGAATCTTGTTATGGTTGTAAAGCATTCCACAACTATGAATAGGAGTCTATGAGGCATTTTAGGAAATGAGTCACTTCTTCCTAATCTATCGCATGCTTTAGAACTTAATATAAGTCTTCTATCTCTAATGGTTGGTCTTTTGTGCTTCTAAATCATGTCACCAAGAAGAATAGTACAAAGAGCTCCTACTCTTGAAGGTGATCTAGACCCTCTGATTCCACAAGATCCCCAAGAAGAAAATGAGGTCACTCATGTCGAGTATGATAATGTGGTCACTTTGTTGGCAAAGGTCGTAGCCAACCAAAGAGTTGAAGCTCCTCATGCTCTTACTCTGGTCAAGAGTGAGAGATTTCAGAAGGATGAATCCTTGAAGTTTCATGTATCTAAAGTAGAGGAAGATCCCCAAGAATTCATGGATGAGGTGTACAAAGTTCTTGCAATTATGGGGGCAAACTTGAAGAAGTACAAAGTTTTTACTATTATAGGGGTAAGCTTAGAGGAGAAAATAGAACTTACGGCCTATCAACTCAAAGGCCTTGCTCAAATTTGGTTTGCTTAATGGAAGATGAAGAGTTAGAATAATGAGACTATTCCATGGGAAAAATTAAAAGCTTCCTTCCTCAACCGTTTCTTTCCTATTGAAATAAAGGAGGCAAAAATTATGGAGTTTATGAATCTTAAATAAGGTTCCATGAGTGTGAGGGAGTATTCCCTCAAATTCAACAAGTTCTCCAAATATGATCCTCACTTTGTTGCCGACTCTAGAGAAAGGATGAACAAGTTTTTGTTGGATATCCAACTTGGTCAATGAAGAATATCGCACAACTATGCTTGTTGTTGATATGGACTTCTCTCGGCTCATGATTTATGTTGAGAAACTTGAAGGAGAAAATCTTAGAAAGAGTAGGAGTGGGGTGTCTAAGAGGGCTTGTTATGATAGTGGATTTCAAGGTGCTAGAGGTGGTTGATATCAACAAGGCCATAAATTTCAAGGCAAAGGGTCAGCTAATGCTCAAAACCAAATGTTTGCCAATGATAGGGTGCCTAACCCTAAATCTCAAGATGGAAATGGTGGGTCGACTATTCCTAGGTGCCCAAAATATGGAAGAAATCATAGTGGTACATGTTGGAGGAACACATGTACATGCTTTGGGTGTGGCAAAATAGGCCACAAGATTGTTGATTGTACACATGCTCAAAACAAGGGTAGAGATGGTCGTCCTCAAGGTTATGGTAATCATGGAGATCAAAGGGCACAAGATGGTCATCAAGGGAGTGTTCCACATCATAACCTATTTTATGCTCTTCAAGAGAGGCAAAAGGTGGATGAGGTGCCCGATGTTGTTACTGGTATGTTAAACTTTGATGATTATGATGTGTATGCTTTATTAGATCTGAATGACACTCTATCTTTCATTACTCTATTTTTTGCTAATAGGCTTGATGTATGTCCTGAATTTTTTTGTGGACCCTTTGAGGTGTCTACCCCCGTTAGTGAGTCTATTGTAGCTAGAAGAGTCTATAGGGTTTGTCTCGTGTCCATATTGTATAAAGTCTTAACTTGTGATTTTGTTGAACTTGACATGGTAGATTTTGATATTATTATTGGGATGGATTGGTTATATGCTTATCATGCTTCTATTGATTGTATAACCTGCAAAGTTAAGTTTCAATTTCCAAATGAACCCATTCTACAGTGGGAATGTCATGATTTAGTTGTTAAGGATAGGTTCATCTTTTGTCTTAAGGCCTGAGAATTGATTTCTAAGGGTTGCATTCATCATTTTGTAAGGGTTGCATTCATCATCTTGTAAGGGTTAGGGAGGTTGAGTCTAAAGTCTCTCCTATCGAGTCAGTTTTGGTGGTCGATGTGTTTCTTGATGTCTTTCCCAATGAGCATCCCGATATTCCTTTCAAAAGGGAAAAAGATTTTGGTATATACCTCCTCCCTAATACTCAACCCATTTTTATTCCTCCTTATAGTATGGCCCTAGTGGAGTTTAAAAGGTTAAAGGATCAATTGAAAGATATGTTGGAGAAGGATTTTATTAGGCCTAGCAAGTCACCTTGAGGTGCACCAGTACTGTTTGTAAGGAAGAAAGATGGCTCACTTAGAATGTACATCAACTACCGGCAACTCAACAAAGTCTCCATAAAGAATTAGTATTCTCTTTCAAGGATAGATGATTTATTCGACCAATTGCAAGGGGCTAGTCATTTTTATAAGATTGATCTTAGGTTTGGGTACTATCAAATGAGGGTTAGAGAGAGTGATATTCCTAAAATGGCTTTTTGGACTAGATATGGGCACTTTGAATTTATGGTAATGTCATTTGGTCTAACTAATGCACTGGAAATATTTATGGATCTTATGAATAGGGTCTTTAAATCTTACCTTGATATGTTTGTTATGGTATTCATTGATGATATTTTGATTTACTCCCCTAGTGAATAAGAACATGTGAATCATTTAAGGGTAGTGTTTCAAACCTTGAGGGAAGAGAAATTGTTTGCTAAGTTTGATAAATGTGAGCTTTGGTTGAAAGAAGTTGCATTTCTAGGGCATGCGGTATAAGGTGAAGAGATTAAAGTGGATCTTAAAAAGATGGAAGTGGTGAGAAATTTCCCAATCTTTCTTAGCCCACACCTCTACTCGGAGATTAAAGCAGTCATTATCAAGTATTTAATCTAATAATAGTTAGGATCATTCCCTCGAGGAATGTGGTAGACTCTGGATTAGCACAACTTGTAAATTAAACGATTAACCCAATTATCTCCCAGAAAATAAGAAAATAAACATAAAGAGGGCGGTTTTTCAAGTGAAAGTAAAATCTAAACTAAAATGCACGTGTTCGTAATCAAGAGAAAAGAAAACTAGGGCTATGTGTTACCCATGACTCCTTAACTAAGTGCTCTTGGATACTTGCGACTCTTTTCTTGTGTATAGGTGCAGCACAATAAGCTATGTTCTCCTAAACCTTTGATTCAGCGTATAGATGAATTTCATCACATTACTTGATCCGTCTCTGTGATGTCGCTTTACTAACCCTTACTCTATCCCAGTACAATCTTAC
>JBCEWC010008538.1:0-19836 GCA_038996855.1 Solanum aculeatissimum | reverse complement strand
TATATATGTATATGTATTCTTATGGGGCAATGACTTAGCACCAAATGGGATCGGAGTAGTAAGTGGGTTATCTCCGAGGGTCCCACTCCGTTCTCTAGAACTATGTACCAACATAGGTATATGGTAACCTTTACCGAAATGAATGGGTGGTAAGGTATGGTTACAATTATGATATGATATGGAAATCCTTCTAAAATGACTGGGTCGTAAAGAAGGTGGCCATCACACCAAAAGACTGAGTCGTAAGGCGTGGTATAGATTACCTTTGGCAAGTAGTCTACTCTCATCCGATGGGAGGCTTCATCGAGCGAATTCATGTTGTAGCTCACATGGATTTGAGATGTTGGTTATGATCACATCCCCTCTATATGTAAGTATTTTGGCATTTCATGCATCATGAATTTCACGGCATATTGATATATTATTCTTTCTTATATTCTTCTTTCTATATATGAGCCCTTGTCATCTAATATTGATTTACAGGTTGGTCATGTACATATGCATTGCATGCCCGCATACTTAGTGCATTATATGTACTAATCCATACTCTTCATCTACATGATCTAACCATGTAAGGACCGGAGACGATATCTATCCACCTTTGGATGGTTCGCTTGGTGATCTTGGATTGTTGCTAGTGGTGAGCCCTTTATTACAAGGGCAAGACCCACCTTCCTCTACCTTTTGTTATGTTATTTCTTTTCTATCTTATGACATGAGGGTGAGCCCGAAACATGTCGTGGCCCCCACCTTATCTTATGTAGAGGCATTGTTGGACATATCGGATTCTATTGTACGTTCGTATTATGTTTGTTTGAGATGCTATGACTATATTATGCTTTGACTATGATTATGTTTATGATATTATGATATGTTTAATGAAAATGTGCATATGGAAGGTCCCAAGCCCCTTCTTGTCCCCATAGCGTGAGTCATATCTACCCACCCCTTAAAACGTATTTGTTATGTGCTATGTGATTCATGCAAATCGATTTCCCCATGTCATTCTCATAGCTTGAGTCCAAAGTCTCGTAATCCTTTAGAATTATGTGTTTACTTGTTTAATTATGCGCTTCCGAACCAAGGATGTGTAAATTGATGCTAAGATGGCTTGTTTGAGGACTCTCAATTTCTCATTCATCATGTCACATCTAGGCCCTATTCTCGAGTCGTGACTTTTTAGGTGGTTGTAAAAACAGAAACTAGTAAGTTTTAGTTTTTTGTATTTTAACATTGGTAATAATTTATAGGATGAACTATAGTAGTATGGACAATGTATGAGAATCTCATAAGATATTGGTTTAAATTTTTTTGAAAAGTGTTTATGCTACAAATTGAAACCTGAGATCAAATGAACTACCAAAAAGATAAAATTATATACATGTAACTATTTTGAATTCACTATTAAATTATGATTATTATGTCGTGTATTAAACTCTTAATATTTTAGCAAGTATTATATAAGTCCAAATTGTACAAAAGTGACATCCTCCTACGAGGGTTCCTACAATCTCAATGTCTTGGGTTAGGCCACCCAATCTTTGATGTTCAACCTTAACTTGTTGGCAAATGAAGCATTTGGACATGATCTTTCTATATCCTTCTTTATTTCGTTCCACCAATATACCTCCCCCAAGTCCCTATACATCTTAGTGGAACTAGGATGAATGCAGTAGGAGGAATTGTGAGTCTCTTACAATATCAAAACTTCTTAATCTATAACATCCAGCACACAAAATCTCTCTTGATAATGAAGTACCCCATCTTCCCCTTGTTAGAAGGCATCTCTTTTTCCTTCCTTCACCAAAACCCTCAATTCAACCAAGGTTAGATCAATATCTTGCTTAGATTTGGGATCCTCAATCAATGAAGACGCAGAGCTATTCAATACCATCACAATACCATTGTCGACATCGCTCAATCTCCCTGCCGACCTACCTAACCTATGGACTTCTTTCGTCAACTCTATTTTTCCATCGTCTTCAAGATGTAACACACTGCCCATGAACACCCTACTAAGTGTGTCAGCTACCACATTAGCCTTACCTAGATGATATTTCACTCTCATGTCATAATCCTTGAGAAGTTCTAGTCATCTCATTTGCCTTAGGTTGAGGTCCCTTTTAGTGAACACATGTTGAACACTCTTGTGATCAGTGAAGACATCAATATAAACAACATACAAGTAATGATGCTAACTTTGTACTGCAAAAACCACAGACGCTAGTTCAAGATCATGTTTTGGTTAGTTTTTTTCGTGCATCTTTAATTGCCCTAAAGCATAGGCATTTGCCCTAAACACTCTAGTGCACCCTGAGGCCTAGCACCACCGTTTCTACAATCCTTGGAATGATGATTGAGCTTGCGACATTTAACGTATGCATTGTAGCCTGCTAGGCACTCCTCTTTGTGGGGCCTTCCACACTTTGCACAATTGGGAGAAGTTTGTGCACCCGATCCCCCCTTATGGCTTGGGATTGGTCCCCTTGTCTTTGTTGAACCAAGAAAGAGGAGTGTTGATTGACCCTTGGCTCACGTTCTTTTGGACACCTTGGAACTTTCTATGGCCACCACTCCTTTAGTGAGAGAATCCACCACCATCTATTCAAGACCTCTTGGACTCCCTAACATACTTCCTCAATTTCTCCTCTTCAGTTTGTTATGTGTATGTCATTAGATGGGAAATGTCCATCTCTTACACGAGTATTATGGTCTTGCACTCTTTAGATACCAATTTCAACACCCCAGAGAAATATTTGCTCATTCTAGCTCGCAGGTCCGCCACCATGAATGATGCATATTTGGAGAGCTTTGTAAATTTGAGGGAGAATTCCCTCACACTCATATAGCCTTGCTTCAAATTTATGAACTTTTGCACCTTTGCTTCCCTTAGATCCAATGGGAAGAATCTATCCAAGAACGCACTTTGAACTCTTCCCACTCCTTCACCCCTTTCATCAACCCATTAATCATACCCAACCTTTGCCACACCTTGAGTTGATAGGCCACTACCTCGGCCTTCTTCTCTGATGGCCATGATCCTATATGCCTCATCAATGAATTTCACCGAGTCTTCATCAACTTTAGAAATGTGGTACTCTGGTGGGTGCATTTCATAACATCTCAGACCCTTGTTGCCGATGAAAGTGCTTGGGGAGGAAGTGTAACCTTTTAGTTGACTTGGTTGGCCAAGACTTGGACCAACATCATGAAGACGACTCGAAACTCTACATGTATCACTCTCTTCTCTTGTTGCATGGGAAGAGCTTGGTCTTCAGGCACATCCCATGGTAGAGGTGTTTTTCTTGGCAGCATTATCTGGAAACGGCAAAGAGAGCATCATTAGTTACAGGGAAAAACTTAAACAACTCTAAATGCATGACATGAACATGAAGAAGGAAAAGTTTCCTAAATGCCTTATAGTCTCTCATTCATTATTGTGGAACACTCCACAATCTTAAATGAGACTCTACTTGATGCACTATGTTGGGCATCTGAGAAGCATTTCAAACATTGATACCAAGCTTGTCAAGATCCAAGCCTAAGGCCTAGTCGTAACACAACGTATGAGGAACCCGAAGGTACCTCACCTAAGTCTCTTAACATTTATCAAGCATTCATCGATAATAAATCATCATAATGCATAATTAAAAGTGGGGAAAGGAACTAAGGGAACATATAAACGTTGGAAATAGGAAAAAGAAGTCAACTCAATCATAGTGTCCAAACATACCAATCCACATAAGACTTAGTGGGGACCAAAGCATAGTCATGGTTCTTCTCAAATACAAACGTCATGGAATTAAGATAGAAAATAAAAGTCTCCAACAATAACTCAAACTACATAAGTGTCTCATAGGTACAAGCATGAAGAAAATGATGAAATCCCTGAACTAAGGGCTCACCAAAGCTACTAGTCTCGGGCGTCAAAAACTAGTCACGTGCTAGTAGAGAAGGTGGAGCGTTGGTCCCTACATGGTGACATCATGTAAACAAAATATGTTTTAGCATATTGGAATATACCAAGTATATAAGATGCAATGCAAACATGAAGTTGTAATATCATCATGCACGATGTTGTAATGCCATCATTCACAAAATTTAGAAGTCTCCATGCATGAAATTGTATCATTCAAAATACACTTAAACATGATCAAGTAATAAAGCTCAATATGAAGTAAGAAAGAATGCATCATATGGAAAAACATATGATGGAACGAAGACATCACATCATAACTTTGTGGGAGAAGATCATGACCGACAAATAAGATCATGTGAGCTACTACATGGAATCCAACATAACCTCTTATATAGGCACGAGGAAACCACTTGCCAGGTGGAACTCCATCAACTTAAGCATGCATCTTTCTTTATCATTATGGCCTTCGTGGATCTACTAGCATAGCCTACAAGGGCTCCTATGGTGGTACATAGTTGATAGGGCAAGGGATTGGTACTAGGGTTCCCTTACCGAACCCCACCTCAATGTCTCATTCAGTGCTAAGTCAATCCCACAGAATGCTTTGAAAAACATTAACACAGTCATGCAATTATAACTTAGAATCATAAATAGCAATAATATAAGAGTAGCTCATTAACTTGGAAGCCACTCAAGTGAGAATTGACCTTTCACATTGAGGGTCCATCATAAATATCTTTAAGGGCAATTGCAACATGTTTACATCTTTGATAACATTCATAACTTTAAAACTTACTTTTTGCCCTTATTCCTAACATCATGCAAAACTCATCATGAACTTAGTGGACTTATGCAATGACTTAAAAATCACATGATTCAAGAGTATAATGCATGACCATGATAAATATGTAGCTTTAAAACAACGATTAAACAGCCCACTTTATCAATGAGAAACTTTAGATAATGAAATCATATTATTCAACTTGACAATCATAGGAACTCATGGTATAACATCACATTACATTATTGAAACCAAAATACATGCAACTACATCATAAATACACAATTTAAATCATGGTCATATATCTCATAATTTTTAAGAACTTAAAGAAAAGCTAAAAGGATTTATTGAGGAACTTTTAGATAGAATGAACTCACAAATCAAACTCACATACTTGTTAATGACCTTAAGGAAAAGCGTAAAGAATTTTGAGGAAGAAGCTCTTGGATGGAAAACTTAATCCTTGCCTTGTTCTTGCCTTAGGGAGTATTTCTCTAGCTTAGAGAATTTTAAGTGAGTTGATAATAGAATGAATGAGAGTGAATAAGAAGATTCAGGCTCTGTCATCTGAGGCACAAGAGCCCCAAAATGACATAGTTTTAGGCTTAGGGTATGGAGAATGAACAAAAATACCCTTCATTAAAACTGTTAGAACCCAGGTGACGACTCTAATTATGAATCATAAAACAGTCTATGGACCATACTTGGGTTTTTCCTATTCAACTTGGGAAAACTTCTTAAACTTGGTCTGTGAAGTCCCATATATGAGACTCATCTACGACTCATAGATTGATCTACGGGTATTAGACTCATCCGTAGAGTGACCTAACAATTAGAAAAATTCCCAAATCACAGGACCCTTTTCTACGAGGCCAAACTGTGGCCTGTAAACACGAGTATGAGTCGTCCTATTCTTCGTGATTCCAACATCAGAAACCTATTTTTCCATCAACTCAGGGCATCTATCCACGAACCATTTCTACGATCCATAGTTCCTTTTATGGATCATAAAGATCCCTTGCAGATGGCCTTGAAACTTAGTCAATTTTTCATCCTGGCCAACCCATCTACGAGCCCTATTTACAACCCGTGGTTTGAACCAAAAGCCATAAATGAGGCTCATATTTTGACCTGCAACTTTTCCAATTTCACTTTTTCTACATTTCTAACTTCTAAACTTATGAGTCCTTGTAGCTCCATAGGTTAAAATATCAAAATCCAAAAAGAATTGCAGAAGTGGGTCTGGTGTGAGACAGTATGAGCCCATCTATAGCTCGTGGATCATTTTATGGGTCATAGATAGGCCTTGTATATGGGTCTGTCAGTTGGAAGAAAATTAAAGTTTGAGAGTTGACATACGAAGGGATTCTACGACTCATGGAAATGTTTACGGGTTGTAGACTTTGGTTAGTAGATTGAAGGGAAGAAATGGAGTTTCTTAAATTGAATTACCAGTAACTAGGCAAGGGTCTTATGATTTGTAGTTCATTTTATGAAACATAAATAGGGTCGTAGTTTAGGTTCCTACATTGGGAATTTTTCTAAGTGTTGGACAGAATTATGAAATGTCTTTATGATCCGTAGAACAACCTACAAACCATAAAAGAGGTTCGTAGATTGCGTTTCTGAGACAATTTTTGAGGGCCAAAATTTAAACCAGCACAAAACTCCCTTAGTACGATTTGTAATCTAATCTACAACTTGTAGATGGGATGTAGAGTTTGGTTCTAACAGTTCTTAATAAAGGGTATTTTCGCCATTTTCCCATATCCTAAGCCTAATACTACATCTTGAGTCTATTTTTTCCATATATCATGTCTAACTCACGCCATACACTCTTATTCTCTTCTATTCCTAAACTCTCTCAAATTTCCTAAGTCAAATACTCCTCTAACAAAAAAGAAGAAAAGCTAGGGGTTTCCAAGTCTCTTCCATCAAGCTTCAAGTCCTTTCTTACACTCCACAATTAGGTATGTGAGTTTTATTTATGGGTACCTTTCATCCACAAATCTCAAGAATACTCCTTATTTTACTTAGTTTCAAGTTGTGAATTTTTTGACAAGTGCAAACATGTGGATTTTATAATACATTTATAATTATATGAAGTATATTGATACATTGTTATGATAATCTATAATTTATGATGGTTTTTAGATGAATTTCATGATGACCCTATCTAGGGTTTTGAATGGATAAAGTGGGCTATTTAAAAATGGTTTTGAATTGAAGAATTTCATTATGTTACTACATAATACTCTTGAATATCATGTTTTTAAGTTTACTTGCATAAACCCACTAAGTTTAAAGCTAAGTTCTCAAATGAAGTATAGTATGGATGATAAGGGCCTTCAAGTATGTTATAAAAGTAATGAAAGTTTACAAAGTATTTTATGATGTTTTAACGATGGTGAAAGGACAATTCCCATCAAAAGATGAACCCTTTTGTGAATGGAAAATTCTCACTTGAATGGATTTCTAAGTTAAGGAGTTATTCCTAATATGATGTCATCTATATTTTTAAGCTTATGAATGTATGATATGGTTATGCTTTAAAGTATTCTGTGGAACTTGACTTAACATCGAATGGGGCATTTAGGTGGGGTTCAGTAAGGACACCTTAGTAGCAATCTCATGTCTCATTAACTATGTGACATCATAGAAGCACTTGTAAGCTAAGGCTAGTGGATCCACAATAGCAAAGTTAAAGTTAAAGATATGCATGCATAAGTTGACGAAGTTCTACCTGGCTAGTCTCCCCGTGCCAACATAGGGGGTTATGTTAGATTTCATGTAATAGCTCGCATGATCTTAAATGTCAGTTATGATATCCTTCCACATAGTTACGTATATGATGTTTATAATGATATGTCACTTCTAAGCATGTTTTAAATGATGCATTGATCATTCCACTATTTGTGTGTGTGAGGTATCCGTAAATATGAAATCATGGAAATTCCATTTTCACAATGATTAACCCAAACTACAATTGTCTTGAAAACCTTTAACTAATATCATTTGCAACTAATAAGTCAAGTAAATAAGAACATTAGCCCTCAACTTGGATAAATAGCCGCAAAATAAAAGAAAGTACTTCAACACTTTTGATTGAGAAAAACTTTGAACTATGGATGGATAAGTGGTAGATAAAATTGATAAACTAAAACAGTGCTTTTGTAACGACAAAAATCCATGGGTGAATAGATGAGGAATTGTTTTGAACAGAGTCTGCTTTAGATAATTGAAGTACCACTGGAAGAGAGACAATTATCATCACAACACAAATAATGGCCAACTTATACTATTCTTTTCGTCTATTATACATTTCTCAAAGAACATTCATTCATTTCTTTTTTTCCCCATCGACACGACGATTGAAATAACACAAAAAAATTTAATCATTGTTTCTTAAGAGACGTGCAAACTCTAAAGTGGACAAGCAAAAGAGGGAGTGAAATCAAAATTTATAGGTCAATTGAATTCGAAATGTTAGCTTTTTCTCAGCAAACCAATTGATTAGGAACTCTACATGCAGCTCCAAAAAATTGTCGATTTAGATATCTATACCTTGAGAACAAATGTAAATTCATACTTACAAAACCCAGAGAACAAAATTTGGTAGAATTTTGAGGAAATAGCTGACCTGAAAGCAACCCGAGAAGAGCAAATCTGAGAAGCGTAGAGAGAAAAATAACACCACCGATTGTAGAACAAAAAATTAAAAAATAGAATGAAAGACCATGCGTTGCAAGTTTAGATACTCAAGGTAGAACCTTAACACTTGCAATAATCTCCTACACTATAAAATCACATAATTGCTTATTTCAAATGAAATGGCGGTTTATAAATACAACTCCTTTTCATTAAGTGAATGGTAATCAACATATACAAAAAGTACTGATTAGTCCCAGATGTTACCAGGTTGAGCATCAACTTTCTTTTTCAATCACATAACTTGTGAGATCCTATGCTTAAATGGTTAAACCTTATATTCTAAGGCTAGATTAAATACATCTGGCTCTTTTTCTGTGCTTATACATCAATAATGTTGAATGTATTACTTGTAGTCCATACACATCAATGTTGAATGTATTACTTGTACCATACATGAATATGCACCAAATTAGGTAAAATATTTGTAATTAAGAGCTACTAAATAATACAGCTCAACAGCAAATCATAACAATACTAAATTTTATCATATGCCAATAACAAACAGAAATTTTATTATAAACCTAACAATAATAAATATATTAACAATATATCCTGAATGATTAGCCCGAAAACTAAGTAGTATCTTGGAAACCAAGGGTGCTGAAATTCTGTTGGGCATCACTTCATCCTATCATTATATCCGAGATAAATGTATTTGTGATAGAAACATTTTCTAAGAAGCATTTATAAATGGACAATTCTCAAGACTCTCTCTGAATAACAATTGACAAGAGTACAAAGAGCTTGAATCAAATAACTATCTTTTTCAGGGATCTACTTTTTGCTAAAAAATTTACATTAGGTATTGGCCTATAGCTGAAGATAGCTCTCAATGAACTTTCCAGTGAGTTAACGTAAAAATTAGTTTAAGATCTCAAGTATTAACACTAAATTACCAGAGAATACCTCCACAGATGGGTCCAAATGATGGAAATGGAAGAACTTAGCAGGATATGTAAACAAAAAGTAATTTTTTTTTCGCACCTGGAAACCGTAAAAATGCAATCGGATTGTATATGGACAGAATCAGAACTGACATATTTTAAAATTTGAAAAGAATTTTAAATCAAGAGGAATTACAACCATAATATGTTCCAACTAAGAATATAGTTTTTGTATCCTTCAACTTCAACAGCCATGAAATTTAGCCACAAAATTGATAACTTCTAAGAGAACTTGAAAAGGCGGAAAAAATGCAAAAGATGAAAGGGAAAAAAACTGAATATTTAGGAAACAAAATTAAGAGGAGAATATCTGAACTTGTGAGTTGAAAGAATGAAGATCGTGAGAGTATCTTTTGATATTCTGAAAGCTCCGAGGATGAAAGAGAGACGAATTTAGTCTCTGTTCTCTTCACTCTCGAGAGGGAGGAAGTTGTGTGATTCTCCTTATGTAATTGGTAGAGCAAGATGGACATGAAATTCCACAAAGATAATTATATATGACTGAAGACTTTGCCTTTTAGGTAGCAATCTTTAAGCTGGAGGAAAGAAGGAGACGAAGGAACGATCTGGAACGGAAAGGATATAGAAGTTCCTGGTTTGCTAAAAAATCAGTCATTCATAATTACCATTTTGCTCTTACTTGAAGTAAGATTTCCTAATATGCCAGTGGTCGACCCTCATTTGGCTATTCTAATCAATCTATATCTATATATGATAAAATTTAATAACTTAGCACTTCTTTTCAATTTCCCATCAAATATTAGTATTACTGTTGGGATATCCTATTCTTTAAAGACTGAATCTTATCCACTCGCTAATATTAACTAAAAATTACATTTAATGATCAGATAAATTTGTGGTCATTGTATGTATGCTTATAACAACTGGATTCATGTTCCGTCGCTAAGAAGTGGTCGCTGAAAGTTAAAGTTCCTGTAACCACTTCCATTGTTTTTTAACTTAACTTGCCAGATGAAGCTGTAAGTGATTTACCAGCAAATGTACAAATAAGAATGCTAACATTTGCTAATCGCCTTCATGGAATTTGAGGATAACCTGTAGTCCAGAAAGTCAGAGATCAACAAGTGCGTTTTGAATATGCAAAAAGAGTTGTAATTCAAAATTCTAAAGGGAACAAACTAGATTTAACGACTGCTTAATCATATAAATGGTAGTATGTAATAAGTACTTCATCAAAAATGCTAAGCCCAAGAAACTCCATATTTTAGGGTATTAAGGTATAGAGTATTGGAACACTTGCCACTGCAATGCAAAGATTGAACTGCAACTTGAACCCTTTGACTTCCAGGTTACCATGGAATAATCTTAGGTTTGCACCAAATATCCATGATAAAAAGAGTGGATACAACAGACATCTACTATGTTAGAATTTACCAAAATCTTCTTTGAAGGTGAAGCAATGCATAAAATCAGATTATTTTGGTACAACATTCATAAGGATTAACAACAGCATTGTGGTCATAATCAGTACCTTGAACAAGACATCAAATCTCAAGATCCATATGTTTACACATCAGGTCAGCTTGTACCGAATCAGCTGCTTCCCTTACTTTCCTTCTATCCCAAAATCCACCCATCACAACACCCCATGTTTGTTCATCTGGAATGCATCCATCAATCAACATTTCCTCAACAATACGAGTAACCATGTGTACATCTCCTTTCTTGCAGAAATGGTTGACTAAAGTCTCAAAAGACTTAGCTTCAACTGAGATGGCTCTAGTGCGCATGCTTAGATATAATTGAAAAGCTCGCTTTGGATCATTCACAGAACACAGGCCTTGTACTACTGCATTATGGATTTTCACATGCAAGCTCCAAGTTAACCGGTTTGGAGATATTCCACTAAGAATCATTTCATCAAGATAGTTCGCAGCTTCATGAAACTTGTTACAATCACAAAAGCCATTGATGACTTTCCAGTATAACCCTGCATCAGGTTTACATCCCTGAAGTTTCATTCTGTCAAAAATCTCTAAGGCTTCTCCAATTTTACCTTCTCCACAAAGTCCATGAATTAAGGTACTGTAAGTTATCATATTGGGAAACTTATTTTCATGAATCATCATCTCTAATAGCTCCATTGCTTCAGAGGAACGTCCACCCTTACAAAGACCGTCCATCAAAGAACTATAAGTGAACACATTGGGCTCAATACCTTTGCTCCTCATGTCCTCAAGCAATGTCATGGCTTCATCCAAGTTATTTGACTGGCAAAAGCCATGAATCAAACAAGTATAGGTGACTACAGTAGGCAAACAACCATTTGCTTCCATCTTCATCAGAAGTTCTTTTGCTTCAGTGGCCTTGCCCACTCTACAAAGCCCATTAATGAGAGTCCCATACGTATAGGAATCCGGTGTAAATCTGCGCTTGGGCATCTCATGAAAAACACAAAAAGCAGAATCCATTGTTCCACTGTTCTTGCAGAGAGCTTTAATCAAAATATTAAGTGAAGCAACACAAGGTGGAATGCCCACCCCCCTCATGTGACGATAAAACCTAAAAGCAGTTTTTAATTGATTTTCATCAACAAGTACAGAAAACACGGTAATATACGATTTCTGGGTTGGCTCACAATCATACTCCTTCATCTTTTGAAAAACCCTGATCACCTCAACTGGCTTGTGAACCCGCCCATAGGCTCGAAAGATTGAGAGGAAAATATCCTCAGTAATCTTACAATTCTCATCCTTCATTCTGACAAGCATTTCCTCTGCTAAATTAAAATGATTTGCAGAAACCAATCTCGAGATGATGAGACCAAATGTGCTACGATCGTGCCGGAAGCCATTAGAGTACTCTTTTGTTGCTGCATCAAATATAAGAACAGCTTTTTGTACATCTTTTTCTGCTCGAATCAACTGTTCAACAAAAGCCGTTGTGACTTCTCTTGGCCATTTGATTGGTATCTTCCTACCCATCAGTTCAACACTTCTATCAAATGGTAAAATCCCCTTTCCAGAAATATGTGCCTCAAATTTTAGCTAATATCATTCGCTTTTCACTGACAATGCTTCTTGTCGATCCTATGCATTTGAAGCATCAAATACTGAAGCTGAGAAACTGCAACTCCAAAAGAAAATTCTTTAGGGTCTAATATCTTCAACCATATTACCAGCTACAGAAATACCAAAAACACAACATTTTCTAGCAGGCATTGCATCAAACAAGTTGGTGTCATCAGGCAAACCAAATTTCAAGCTCAAAATACACTGGTACAGGAAAATCGAACGAGTGATTTTCTTATATTTAAAGCAAAGAAGAGAAATTTTGATCAAAGCTTTAACCTTTACATGGATCAACAAAACATAATGAGGTGAATCGAGATTTAAAGGCAGTGAGTGCATGAGTGCATTTAATGTTGATCTGCCACTAACCACAAAGAGTGAGAGGCTCCATGGTGAAAACCAAAAAGGAGAGCCTGAGTGTATTAGTGTTAATGCTCGAGCAAAGGATTAAAGAATTTAAAACTTCAATGTTATAGGAGTCAAGAAAGAGTACAACAACAACATCAACATACCCAGTGAAATCCCACAAGTGGGGTCTGGGGAGGGTAGAAAGAGTGCAAGCAACAAACTTATTAGAGTGTAAAAACACAAAACATAACAAAAAACGAAGAAAGTAAACCTAAAAAGATGTTAGTATTAATGCATTCATAAGGAGCATTTAGAAATTATAAGAATGTCCACAAAATCTCTCAAACATCCAAGAAAGAAAGAAATGTCAAATTTTAGAAACGAAAGAAATGTCAAATTTTAGAAACGAAAGAAATGTCAAATTTTAGAAGCTAGAGTTTTAACAGTTTTCCACTAATGAAGAATTAAGAATATCTTAAAAGAAAAGATACAATTCCTAATCCACTACTAGAAATTGAGTTGAAAGCAACAAACACCTCTATCAAGCATTTCGACAAACACCTACCTGCATTGTTTCGCACCTTGTTTCAGCTGATTACTTCCACTAAGTTCCACATTCTGATACAAATAAATATTTAATCAGCTCCTGAATTCACAGTAATCTCAGGAAATATAATAATAGCAGGCAGTTGAGTTAAAAATTACCTCTTCTATCAGTTTTACTCACTAACTAGTTTGTCTTGTCTTGGTTGGATAAGCTAATTTGATAACTTGGCGAATAGACTTGAAGCAAATTTTAGCTTTTGTTCTCCATTTCAGCTAACAGAACTGTTAAAAAAAATAAGTTAGGACAAAGAACCAAAATTAAATATATAATTAAAGAAAACTTTCCGTATCAAATAAGGGCAGAAACAAATCAAAAGCTTAAGAAGACCCATAATTGAAGCACAACAGGATGTGATAATTGAAGTCTTATACGTGGAAAAATGTCAACGGATTATGAGATGTTAGTAAAACCAAACGACTAGTGTTGGCATAAGAGAGAAACATGAGAAAACGGAGGCATAGAGGTAAAATAATGAGTAATTACAACACTAATGTCTCACAGTGTAGATCAGAGTATAAACATAACCAGCCACCTCAGACATGATTATCACGTATAAACACACAAATAATTTGAGCTTTTAAACAATACTGACCTAACAGAACTTCAAAATCACAAACCTAAAAAATCTTTTGAAGAAAAATAGAGGTTAGAGAAGTCATTGAAGATCCAATGCTAGACGAAATGATGGAGGGAGAGAGAGACAGCGAAGGGCGGCGGATTTGGGTAGTCCGGTGTCTTTGGCTGCTGGTCTAGAAGGCGAAAGGCTGAAGAGGGGGGCGATTTGGAGATGGAGGAACCGCGGCAGCTGTTCTCTGGTGGGAACATGAGAGGAGAACGGAGAAGAGAGGGAGAGGAGAGGATGGTGGAGTTTGGCGGCGAGGGAACGGTGTTAGTTGGGGTGGTTGACGAAGTAGAGGGATAGAGGAGTGGTGACGGTACGGCGGTTCCTTGGCAAGAGAGGAGTAATGGGATTAGAGAGGAAAGAAAATAATGGGTTGATATGGACCATTGATCAAAATTATGAACGGCAACGATTAAGACAGTTTTATCAAGATGAAATACACGGATGTGATTAAAATACAGGTTTGGAATTCGAATTTGGACCATAATAAGCCGAAATTGAAAAAATTTGCGGAGTCGTTTGGTAGCTAGTTAAGGCTCAATTTAAAATATGAATAAAGTTATTTATTTATTAATTTTATACATTGTTTAGTTTATAAATAGTATAAAGGTTATTCATATTTTATATAATGTTTGGTTGATAGGCTACAAATGATGCATAAAAGTTATTAATGTATTAATTTTATGTAATGTTTGGTTGTGTTTTAGTAATTTTACATTACTAAAATTCACATGACTTATCAGAAAATTTATGTATAATTTTATGTGAATTAGAAAGTGAAATAAGTTATCTGATATTAGTTATACATGGATTAAAATAATAAAATTATATATTTATCCCTATCAATTTACTTTCAAAATCTTTTTTTTAATTTAATTTAAATATGCGTCCAACGGGAAAATATTTAGATTAGATGTAGATCGAAATTGAACAATGTTAACTAAGAATTCTTATGGAATAGGTGGATTTTTTTTTACTATGTGCCTTTTTAAAAAAAATATATAATATTTATTTACTTTTTTTCTTTTTTTCTAAAGAGTTGGAAATCTTTCCACCTTCAACTAATCGAATCGTTGATTAATTTAAATTATATAATATATGTGTTTGCTTGTTTATTTGTTAATAACGTACATTAATTTACAATAAATTAAATATTCAACAAGCAATAATTTATGTATTGTAATTTCTACATGACTAATACTTACATAACTAACACATGCATAACTCTAACCTTTTTTATTGATCCATTTTCTTTATCAAAAAATATTTTTTAATCAAAATATAATTTTGGTATCTAAAGTTAAAAAATGTGAAGTTAACCAAAATTATTTGAAGTTTGGTACCTAAAATTAAACCAAAATTATTTTTTCGTATTTGAAGTTAAACCAAAATTATTTTTAAACTAAAATAAAATACCATTTCGGATATAGGATACTAATCCTTTTTTATCAAGATATATTTTTAACAGAAGTAGAACATTTAACATTTTTTATTTTCTTAAAAAATAACTTTTGAGGAAAAATAAACAAATGAAGATATAGGATATATTTAAAATTGAGAATGAGTTATTTAATTTTGCGGTTTCCACATGTTTCTTTGTTAAAATCAAAGGTAAATTTATTTTTCAGTAAAATAAGGGATATATTTGGATCGAAAGTATAATAAAAGGAGTGTATTTAAATTGAAAGTATAACAAAAGATATATTTAAACTATTTCTAATAGTGTTAGGGCATATTTGACCTTTTTTTGTTATTGTAATAGATATAATAAATATTAGCTCACTGAAAATTTGATAATTAAGAAATATAAATTAGCTTACTAATTTTTTTTGAATTCTAAATAACTAAACCCTATATAACTAAACTCTGCAAAACTAATGTCTGCATAACTAATACCTGTATAACTAAATCTTACATAACTAAACCCTACATAGTTAATACCCACAGAACTCTAACCAGTAACTAAATGACCCCTAATAGGTTAGAATGGAAATAAAATTGAAAAAGAATGGTGAGTATTCAAATAAGGAACATTTAATAGATTGTTATCTAAGTATTATGTGCTTACCCCACATTTTCCTTTTTTATTTTACGTAGAATGTCAGCATAAATAATATGAATTAATCTTCTATGATACTCTATCGATATACTGATATCATATAGAACTGAACTTAATCCTCTGTGATACTTTGTTACTATATTGATACTCTATCGATATCATATAAGATTGGACTCATTTTTTAAGAGATAAATAAGAAACAATTAAGAAAAAAATTAGTAAATTCACAATTTTATTTGTTAAACTCTAAACTATGATGATATCTTTATATTCTAATGGTATCAAGTAGTAATTGAGCTGCCTTTTTATTGAAATATTGCATATTCCTCCTTGATGCCATCAGAATATATATATTCTAATGGTATCAAGGAGTAAAATGAGCAATATTTTCACCGAACCTTTGTGTCTTTATCCTTATACCATTAGATGATAGTATCAAATCGTATTTAAGCGGTCATTTCATTGAAGTACTACAAGTTCTTCCTAGATGCTATCAGAGTTTATATACTCTAATAGTATCAAGGAGTAACGGAGTAGTATTCATTGAAGCACTGCTTTTTTATCACAATCCAAACTAGGCCTAAGGTGTGACATGACCATTAAAACCTTAAAGGACCCCAACCAAGCTAGCTTAGTATGTCATACATGAGCATAAATAAGGTGAGAAACATCAATCAACAAAATAAATAAAGAGGAAGATAAGTCTCAAGAAAAGATTCAACAACGAAGAATGAAGAAAGATAAAGTAGCATGTCCGACTAAACAGACTTAGACTTTCATGACGTCTAAATATGCCTCTACTAATCATGGGCAAGGGATAGGACATATTCTTAACTCACTGTAACAGTCCATACGTCGGAAAGTTTTAAATTGGAAAAGTTGCAAGGAATGTGTCATGACCTAAGCCTAGGGCCTAGACGTGACACAGCGCATGGGAAACTCGAAAGCAACCCAAACAAGCTGTCACACTATAGAAAAAGGGAGGCGCGACTAGCACTTGATATCATCATTGGTCGAGTAAACCACTGAACATGTTAGTTGACTAGCCTAGAGGCTAAAATATCGGACAACATAACATCTGAAAAACTAAGTCTGTACCATTTGGGTCATGGCCTGGTCAACAATAAATCATGTACATCAGGGTAGGTAAGCCAAAATGATAAAGTACTAGCTAGCTGACAAGGCTGCGACAACAGAGGTACAGTCACACACTATATGTATGTATGTCAATCCTATGATTGGAGACTGGAAGGCACAAAAGAATCAATCCAAAATAACATGTCCACTATAGCCTCTAAGAGAGTCACTAACACTACCGAGATAGGGCCCCGACTATACCCAATTGTACAACAAAAAGTAAGCATCTTGTGGAAGGTCTAGGAAAAGGTGGAGCTTACCAACTCATAGCTGAATTGGGCTCCTAATGGAGGGGTCGATCAGAGTCGCTACTCGAACCTGCATGTACGAAATAGAATGTAGCGTCCTAAGGCAACGGGACATCAGTACGAATAAATATGTACTGGTATGTAAGGCAGAAAGTAAAATCATAGATAAATGTAGTAAAAAGGGTAATAGAAATATATGGAGACTGTGTTGATATTGAGACACTTGAGCATTAACCAGATTCTGTTGTTCAGATACATGTTTCATATGGATATCTTGCATATTCATCTCTATGAGCATGATTAATTGCCATTATTATGTGCATTGCTTGATGATCCATTGATGATGAAAAACTGAAGAGAAATGGCTCCAGCGGATATTATTGTCCATATGTGGCCCCGATGATATTGATATATTGGTGACATAAGCCGAGGGCATTGCCGACCATAATCACAAATACACAGTCCTTGTGCAGTCCCCATGGGTTCTAACTGAGGTAGACAATCATATCTGATCATCAGATGTGTATTTTAGGACAGACATGCATCACGACTATTTGACATTGCATTGCATGATACACATCTCAGACATTCAATTCATCTCATATTATATTTGGTTGATATTGTTGTATGTTGTATACTTATCTTATCCCTGAATGTCAGTAAGTGTTGGATCTACTTGTATACTTGTGTATTGAGATATCATGCCAGATGATAAGCATATCTATATTACTGTGATCTCTATATTATATTGTGCTAGGACTTTTCTGAGTGCAAGTTTATAGTTTGACGGATTTTGGTTGAGATTTAAGGAGTTACTTGTGTTCTTTATTGCTTTACTTTAGGTTAGTTCCATTTTGTTGAGTACCCTATTGTTTGGTTCTCACCCTTTGCTACAATTTGTAGGTTGTGAGCCTAGTCCATCCTGTTAGATCTCTATTCATTGGATCGAGCTTTTGGATCACTCGAGTGGTAGCTGCCTATGTCATCAACAGGCCTTTGAGGATCCTATTCTGTGTTCTTGGTTCTATTTGAGAACTAGACAATATGGTTTATACATTTCATCTGAGTAGTCTGTATTTAGAGGCTTGCACATGTGACACCAGTTCTTGGGATAGTTGTAGTTGTTTTCTTCCACATTTATATTTCTTATTAGACTACTTATCTTCCACTTTATTTATATGTATTAAGTTGTTGAGTTTGGGCTGACTCTCCTTGGTGGGTTAGGTGAGTGCCATTACATCGAAATTTTGGGTCATGATATTAAATGAGAGAGTTTAGATGATTTGGAGAGGATTTGAGCATGTTTTTGTGACTTGTAGGGCTGAAAAATCGCTTAGAATTGAAGGACTCCTGTATGTATAGGCATTGGATTATTACCCAATTGCCTTTAAGTGAAATAAGAAATTAAGGAACTTTTTTACCTAAAGCGCGACAAGTCCGCATTTTCGCACGAAATTCAATTTATCCCTTGTTTTGGCCTATGAATTAGTTTAGGCCATTTTTGCACTAGTGGATGATAAGTTCGCGATGCGGACTAGTCACACACTTTTCTGGATAAGTCCTAAATCACCCAAAAAATTATTTTTCGCTATGGGTCATCTAAAAATCGAAGACCACCCCTTTCCTACATAATGTTTTCCCTGCAACTAAATATGAAGTTGGATTTGCAAAATTGCACGAATTTTAAGATATTTGAAAAGTACACTTATAAGGCAATTTTTCAAGGCATGTGTGAGGTGCTGCAAAATGAATCCTGGACAGGTAAGTACGAGCCCATCTATCGTGGTTGAATTTACAAGTCGTAGATGAGCATAAGACTTGGTGCAATTTTGGAAACTTGAAGTTGATTGTACGAGGCCACTTTACGAGTCATACTGGAATCTATGAAAGCCGAAGATTAGGTTCGTAAACTGGCATGTGGTTAGGGTGACCAAGATAAGTCTCTGAACTTAAAATTACATGGCAACAAGATGAGTCGTACATGGTACTACGGGTAGTGAAAAGGGTTCGAAGATTTGGTCTAAAAAGTTAAAGGTTCAACTAAGTGTTGTTGGGAATTACAAGGGTGTTGTACAAATAATAGTCCTGCTGATGGGTCGTGAACTTGGGTTTGTAGTTTTGTTCGGAGATGAGAAGAGTTTCTAAGTATAATGATCCTCGAGGTGTTTTTCTTAGTATTTTTCATCGGTTAGAGCTTACCTATAGGGACCCTAAGTTATTTTTGACTTGAAAGCGTTAATCGTTCGTGTCATGACCCGGATAGGGGCCTAGATGTGACATGGCGAAGGAGAACCCGAAAGTCCTCGATCAAGCCATCATATTATCATCACACACATCATCGGTTAGGAAGTGCGGAAGCAAAACACATAACACATAAGCTCTAAGGGAATCGGGACTTTGGACTCAAGCTATGGGGATGTTGCCGGGA
>JBCEWC010008537.1:0-19839 GCA_038996855.1 Solanum aculeatissimum | reverse complement strand
AACTTATATTTGGTATGCCTCCATTACACATCCGCTTTTATATTTTCAACATATAGTACTTAAATTATACCGGCGCATATACACGTACAACGCACGTACGGTGAATCTAGTATGTTAAAATGTACGAGTAACTTTTTTAACTAAATTAAGGAAAAAAGGTTAGACATCTTAATAATTTCAGTTACTTAATTGATGAGAATTTCTTTATTAGTTTTAATAAAGGCATTGTAACGTACTTTTCTTGCCTCATTTGGTCATATAACGGAATATTAAAGTAGGATTATAGTCAACACATTTATAAGATAAGTGTCATAAAGTTGTGAATGCTAAATATATTGAATGTGCACTCATATTAGATAAAATTGGGTTGTTAAAAGTATCCTTATAACAATTAAAATTATGTATCATTCCTAAAAAATGACAGTTAAAAATTATATTTTTTATAATGGGAATAAATCTAAAAAAAATCTTAAAAAACTTGTAAGTATTCGAAATCTATATAAATTTGTCAAGAAAAAAATTCTCATATATAGCTGCATCAAGTAGTTAAGCATATGTCTTATTAAACTCCTATTGTTATTGTATATTATAATATGATATGGAATATTACATAAATGTTGGACAACATTCTATTTTTTAAATAAGTAATATGTAAGTAAATACTAGATTTAAATTTAACATCGTTCAAAAGGATAATTCACTTCAACAAAAAAAATAGAGATAAAATTAAAATGATGACTGATATTTACGTAAATTATCCGTTAAAAGGAATTTGGAAGGTAATAAAAGCTAATACAAGGACATAAAGGTCCATATGAAATATGAAAGGGCAAACCATATTAAACAGCTGAAATTAAAACTGAAACTGAAACTGAAATTAAAACCGAAATTCTTATTTATTCATATTAAATTCTCTTCTTATAATAAACAGCTTGCTATTTTTCTCTTCATTTTTGTGAATTATTCTAGAAGAAAAACAAGAAATGGGCAGTCTCTCAGTACCAGATGTTGTTCCTTCTCCAATACAAGATGCTGAAACACTAAGAAAATCCTTCAAAGGACATTTTTTCGGTAGACCTTTTTTCTCTATGTTTATCATCTTAACTGATGAGAATGGTCATAGGCGAATTTAGAATTTAAATTCGATGATTCAACTTTAAAATATTAAATTCAGTTGAATAAGTAAACTACGAGGATGAATTTCAAGTATTGTGTTGCTATTTCCTTTTGACATATTGGGTAATGTGCCTTTTTCAGGACTGGGAACTGATGAGAAGGCGATAATAACGGTTATGGGACACAGAGATGCAAGCCAGAGGAAGAAGATCAAAGAAGCATATCAACAGCTTTATAACAAATCTATGATTGATGATCTTCATTCTGAATTATCTGGTGATTTCAGGGTATTCTCTTGTTCTTTCTAAACACATCTGTTTTATAGTACTAAATACAATAACAACGTAACCACTATAATCCCAGGTGGAGTTTAGTGAGGGTGGAGTGCATGTAAAGCCTTACCTCTACTCTACCTTTACAGGTAGAGAAGTTGTTTCTGATAGACCTCAACTCAAAAAAATAGTTTTTTGAGAAATGATTTGGAAGAAATTAAAGTATAAAAAAATTATGATTAAAGTATCGAAAAAAGAAAAACACAGATAGTACAAATGTTAAAGATAATCAAAGTAAAAGAAACACAATAGTAATAAAATCGAAGCATAAGGTATTGGTAGCGTAATAGTAAATGAATCCCAATTTAAAAGGATCAACTTATGAGCCTACAAGTTCCTTTGATGTACCTCTGCAGATCTTTGTCTTTCGTTTTTTTGTTTTTTCAGTTTGATGGATAATCTGAACTGTGGGATTAGAATCTGATGGAAGATTTATCACTTGTGTAGTCGACTTAGCTTTCCCTTACCTAATATTTCTTAAAAAGATAAATTCACTTCCAAAATAGAAGTATATGATCAACTTACTATAAGTTTCCATTAGGAAAACCTTCAAAAAGTATAGTTTCCAATTTTGTTAGTTAAATTTCATCACAATATTTATAAGATGAAGAAAAATTATAATGGCACATGAGCCACTCTCTGTGCTGGTGGAAGGTAGCAAGTCCTCCTTCCTCGAAGGATGGTTCGGACATCATCATTATCAAGAATAACTAAATATAAAGTAAAAGAATTAGAAATGATAAACTTGTTAATTGTTCCTTTCCTGCAGATGAACAACTAATGAATGGTAAAAAAACATGGTTACTACTTTATTTTTTTTTTCAAAGTTTTGACTTCTTGGACTTTCATGTTTGATGCATAATAGAAAGCAGTGATCCTCTGGACATATGATCCTCCTGAACGCGATGCGAGGCTAGCGAATGAGGTTTTAAATTCATGGATACATGACGTAACCCGTCTACATGTGATAGTAGAGATAGCCTGTGCATCTACTCCTGATCATCTGGTTGCTGTGAGACAAACATATTGTGCTCTATTTGGCTGTTCACTTGAAGAGGATATCATAGCACATGTCTCTCTTCCTGTCCAAAAGGTTAATTTATTTCATTGTTTCAAGTCACGTACTATTAACTGAAGATGTCTATGTTCTTTATAAAAGGGAAAAGATCCAAATTTACCTCTCTATTATAAGAATTATCTTAGTTTTATCCTCTGTTACACTTTGGTGTCACTCATACCCTTATCGTTTACAAATCCTCTTACACTTGCCCATGCATTTAGTAGAGCTCCAACTTTGGGAAAAAACCCCAACTTTACCCCTCTATTTTCAACTATAGTGTAAAACTACCCTCCGTTATACTTCAAGCTCAAATAAGTTTTCTTGGGCAAATCCAAGATGATTTGCTAATATATAGAAAGGGGGCATATGGTCCCAAAGTGTGAGGAGGGAAAAGTAAAGATATTTCTTCTGATAGATAGGTACTTTTTACCTTTTTCTCTTTACAAAACTCATTAGCATTGAAATTCATAGTAATAAGCTCAAAACTTGTTGTGCAGGTTCTAGTCAGTCTAGTCAGTTCCTACCGATATAACAAGGAACTAGTCGACCATAGTACTGCTTATCTAGAGGCTTCAAAGCTTCGTGAAGCTACTAGAACAAAACAATTAGATAGTGATGAACTTGTACTGATACTCGGCACCAGGAACATTTATCAGCTTAAGGCAACTTTTGAGTGCTATAAGCAAAACTATGGATTCTCTATTGATCAGGTCAGTTATCTTTAAGCCACTAGATTTTCTTCAACTATTCTTACTCTTCTATCAATCTTATCTTGTTGGATCAACTTTCTATCGCAGGATATAACGAATTGTGGTGAAGATCTTTTGGAATCTATCTTTAAAGTGGTTATTCTGTGCATAAACTCCCCAGAGAAGCATTTTGCTGAGGTAACAAAAATAGTCACGAAAGATTGTCTTCTGGAACTTGTAGTAACATCATCACCACCCCCTCAAAGCACTTCCACTTGATATCACACAATTTGACCACTTTATCATCACTTTTATTCCACTGGATATCTAATAGTATTGCTCATAATCACCTAACGACAACGACTAAATCATGCATCCTTTTTTCTCCTCCGAATCAGGTTGTTAAGGTCTCCATCGATGGACTAGGAACTAATGAGGATTCTCTGAGTAGAGCAATTATAACTAGAGCTGAAATTGATATGATCAAAGTTAAGGAAGAATATGCCAAACTGAAGGATACTGCTCTTGAATATGCAGTAGCTGATGATACAGCAGGTTACTACAGGGAGTTCTTGATGACCCTGCTTGGTGCCAATGACAGTAGTTTGTAATGTTTGTATCCTTTATCAATGGCAATATCAAGAGTTGGTGATATTGTCATTTAACTTTATTTATTTTAAATAGACCTTTGTGCTTCGTCCCTTTCTCCGATTTTGCTCGTAGCAAGAGCTTAGACCACCGAACTAACTTTTTTTTGTTTGTTTGCTTTGAAGTTGATGTATCAGTACTGTTGAGGGTGATCTTTGGTAGTATTTGTGTTAGCATTAAGAAGAAGAATGTTTGCCTACATTAATTGTGGCTTGGCACTTCGTTTGAATAAACGTTGGTCATTATACTCTCGTCCAGTGTAGAAACAGAACATTATTAATTGGGCGAGTTATAATGAGTCAAGACAATAAACGGGTGAAGACCCAATTCAACCCAAATTTGGTTGGATCAAAATGGATTGGGTCAAAACGGGTTGAGTAATGAGCTAGAGAGCGGGTCAAAGATCCAACTCGACTCAACTTTTATTAAGTTTTACTTCTTTTTTTTTTTTAATATTTTAGTATTTAATTAAAAAATTTATTTATTATGGCTACATAAAATATATCAAATTAAAAAAAATAAATTGTCAAGATCTCTTTTACATAATTAAAGAACCCAAAGTGATTTAATTAATCATTTATTCAGAGAAGGAAGGTATGGAATCAAATTTTTTTTTAACGAAAATAAAGTAATACTTTTAACTATTGAATAAAAATAAATTTTGTCATTTCCTGAAAATTTGTGAACAATTTAGATACATAGCATGAATATAGCATCAAATATTATCATTATGATAAAATCGTTAAATAATTGAATGCTCAAGAACAATTTATACTAAAATTATGTTTGCCCGACATAACTTGTTAGTAATTTTCATTGAAGTTATTACTCCCGTCAACATAACTTGTGAGAAGTGAAAACATAATTTTATGTTATCCTTCGACGAATACTTACCTATGAATAAATTATGATGCATTGGTGAAATTTTTTAATCTCGAGCTTATTTTTTTGGATAATAAGAAGAACTAAGTCAAATTTGTCCATATGAAACCTTCATATGATACTTTCTTTGTTTATTTTTTCACGTTTATTTTATTAAAAATAAAATTTTAATTACTCAGAGACAATAGTATTATGAAGAGAAAAAATACATTTTTTTTTCTATTTTACCCTAACATTATTACTTTCCCAAATTATTTCCAATATTTTAAATACACACTTCATTTATATGGACAAGCGAACTGAGGAAGTACAATTGGACGACTTTAGCGGCCGGAGGCCTCAGCCCTTCGTGCTCAAAACCTTTAAACCCTGAATCTCCATTGTCGATCTATACAAGAAAAGTACATCCCATTTCCATATTTTCTCACACAATGACAATCCATTCAGTAGTAATCCAAAAGCTCCTAAGCACTAACGCCCAATTGGGTCGGCGTGTGGCGGCACACCACTTCAAAATCTACTCAGTAGGCTCGCGGAATGCAATGACAATCATAGATTCTGATAAGACATTGATCTGCCTCCGTAACGCTTGTTCCTTCATTGGGGAACTCGTTCGCCAGAGAGCCCGCTTCATTTTCGTCAACACCAACTTCCTTTTCGATGAGATTATCGATCAGATGACAAAAACCATTGGATGTAGGAATGATACTTCTTGGCGTCTTGGAGGATTTTTGACAAACAGTTCGAGTCCAAGAAAGTTCAGAGGCAGGAATAAGAAGTTGAACCTTACGGCTATACAGCCACCTGATTGTGTGGTCATATTTGATACCGAGAGGAAGTCTTCTGTGATTCAAGAAGCTTCTAAGTTGCAAATTCCGATTGTGGGTCTTGTTGATTCCAGCATGCCGTGGGATATTTACAAGAAAATTACCTATCCTGTGCCTGCCAAAGACTCCGTGCAATTTGTGTATTTGTTTTGTAATTTGATTACAAAGACTTTCCTTTACGAGCAGAGAAGGTTGAATGCTGCCTTGGGAGCTTCTGCAATTGCAAAACCTGAAATTAGGTACTTTCACTTTTTAGTAGTATTTTGATTTTCCTTTGATCACCTAAACTATGTGTTGTTGTGCTTGTTTTCGGTGTGGATGAATCGAAATTTGTACATGTGTGTCTATTAGCAACTATCTCAATGATTTAACGGGGATAGTATACAATGTCATAAAAATCTTAATTCACACCCATTGAGGTAAAATGTATATAGGAGATTAGTTGATATGGGAGAAACTAAGGTGTAACTTTAATCCTGTTCGATTACTTTATTTTGATGGTTGGATAATGAATGATGCACGATGGCGTTGAAAACTAGGAGAAAAGGATTTTGCTGCCTATTTCCATTGATGGATAATAGCGGTGGTTATGAATATTAAAACATGGCTGCCTCCAACTCTATTGCATTGCTGTGATAGTTCAAAGATACCGTAGCTTTTAGATGTCTTTTAAGAATATAAAGCAGTTATCTTTTAGGCCAGGTAACAAGCTAGAATTATGGTAAGACTAAAAAGAAGAAAAGTTGTTCTAGAATGTACTAGGAATAACACCAGAAGGTATAGTCTAAAGTACCTTCTTAAGAAAAAAAGAAGTTTAAATGTCTAAAGTAGCAGCAAAAGCTTCAGTTAGATTATTTATACTAATTAAGAACTACCTGATTAACATGAAAAGCTATACCATGGAAATTTCATTTTACTTGATGTATAAAAGAGATAGAAAAGTGAGTAAGCTTCATATGTCTGGCCGATAATTTAAGATTGACTAGCTGTACGTTCCAAAATTGACTGACACATCTTCTGTATTTATTCCAACTGGTCATAATAATTAGATAGGCTGAAAGTTTGGCCTAAAGAGAATGAGTATATGATCTGATTCTTTGCTCAAATGAAATGAGAGGTTTAATGCTTGCTTCTCATGTATCTTATTTGCAATGTCTTCTTTCTTTTGCTGGCTTGAGAGATTTTTTTTTAAGCAGGCTTGGAAGTTAGTTGTGGATGTCTCATGCATGATTAATAAAATCTAGTGAACCTTAGCTTCGAACTATATTTGCGTCTTCATATGTTCTTCTGCTATAGTAGTGCTTTTGGAGTATTTGTTTCTTGTTAAGTCAAAAAGTTTCAGTTGTAAGCACCTAGTCAGTTTTAAGATATATGTATAAGATGTGCATGTGACTCTGCTCTATTCATACATCTTCAACCAAGTTTAACCAGCTATCCATACAGCATGGTTTTTTCTCCTTGCACAAAAATACAAGTGAAATAAAAATGATCTTGTAATGCTTTATGCATTTTTCTCACAATTATGGAACAATCTCCTACTCTCTTGATTCCCTATACTTCAAAAGAGACGAGGTGTCTTCTTCTATCATGTTTCCTTCCTTTCATTGTCGATCTTCTCCAATTTCCAAGTCGTAATTGCTTCTTCCAGAGCCATTGGTAACACAACAGTGCAACACCCAAGAGATATAAAGCAATGAGAATCAATGGTTTGCAGTTGTCCAGCCAAATCTGCAATGCAACAAGAGATGATTGGTTCCTTATCAGCTTAGTTAATGGAAAAACCGCTTGTGCATCTTATTTTTACAGATGTGAAATTCAATTTCGTCTAACAATCTCTTCCTGCTCACTAGCTGTAGAATTGCTATACGTGTACAACTGAAGTATTTAAAATAGTATTGGTATCTAGATATAGTCTAGAGAGTTGTAGTTCTGAACGTCTAGTGCTTCTATTATAACTTCATTGATTTCAAACAGTAATTCAAGTTTTAATGTACTGTTTTTTGACTTTTCCCCCCTTTCTGCCTGAAATCTGGATGTAGGGAGGAAGTTGAACAACTTGACAAGATCAAGACAGTCAGCAAGGATAAAATTTATGTTATGCCTTATGAAAGGTTAGAACCTGCTTCTGAGGGTAAGTAAATGATTCTCATACTCAATTGATTATTCCTTATAAAAAAAATATTCGTGTTGGCTCTTTGTCCTTCTTAATGGTTTTAAAGGTACATAGGCATTAAGGTAACTTAATCATGCTTTTTTTATGTATATGATCGATATATCTATCATTTGGTCTCCTTTTTATGCAGATCTTACCGAGACTAAGCAGCTACTGGACAAACTTGTCGTGTTAAAGTTTAATGGTAATTTGGGATCAGATATGGGTTTCAGTGGACCAAAGTAAGCGTTCAGTTGCGAGTTGAGATATACTGATTGATTAACACTAACATTACTGTTATTTACTTAAAACTGATACTTTGTAGAATATATGATCTCTCCAGATAGAAATGTTTTTATTTCTCTTTTTTTGATTAAGAGTGCCTTTTAAATTTTATGGTATGCGGGCTTTTGGCACACTTGCACTACTTAGAGCTTCTGTTTTATTATGTTGATAGATACTGCTGCTGTGCTAACTTGAGTTTATTCTAGAGGTACTTCATGCCTGTTAGACTTTCATAAATTCTGCAACTGCTGCTTTCCTGGTTAGAAAACGAAGTAAGAACCTTGCCGGTTTATTTTACGTCTCCTCCCAAGTTATTTCTAGAGGAGAAAGTGGGACTTTGTACCACATAGATTGCTAAACCTTCCTTTCCATTTGATCGTGACTACTGTTTTGCTAATAAAACCTTATTTAGAAATGACAGTCAACTCCAATTTTGGTCTCATTTCTCAATAAACACTTTTCCTTTCTTATTGTACTTGATGTCCAAAAGTTCTCTTTCCTCCTTTTATTATTCCCAAGTGATCACAGCCTATAAGCAATTTTGTTTGTTGTACTAGTAATAAGACTGACGAATCCCTTCTTCAGTTATAAGATTTAGCTGCAGTTAATTTCTGGTAATAACATTTGAGGCTCTCTTTCTTGATTCTCAATATTGTTCCATAGAGGAGTCTAATGTTTCTGGAAATTTTATATGCAAATACAGTAAGACTGTTTTATAGGAATGGATTGTGGACTGTTGATTATCTAGAATATTTTTGTGTATGAGATCTCCTTACACATTTGTGTGTCGCACACACTTTTCTATTCCAACTGTCATTTCATATATCTCCAAATGCATTGGCTGCTGACTTTTGAAGTCATGTCATTTGATCTTTTACCTTAGAAGAAAAGAAGAAATACGAATTAAGGTGGGATGGAAGACTTTTACCCATTTATCTTCAGCCATCAAAATGTCTTTTACTTTTAACAGAGCTCACTCATGACCTGTACTGATTTGAAGTTCTTAGTGTATTACAAGAGATGATACTTTGTTTTGGTGTGAATTCAATGTTCAATCATAAAAATGTCGTGTTCTGAAATGATAATTAAAGGATCCATGTAACTGCAGTTAAATTACAGATTCGATTTGTAGTGCTTTTTGATAAATTATTTTGCTCTTGCTTTCATCTTTATTTATTTAGTGTTGCTTTGATATGCAGATCTGCACTTGAAGTATGTAATGGATTTACTTGTCTAGATTTGGTTGTCAATCATATTGAGGTAGGCATTTCCCAGTTTCTTATGCAAACCATTGTTTAGTCTCTTACTGCTGATTTGTGATGTATAATTTTTGAACAACTGGCTGTATATATGTTTGCAGTCTATCAACTCAAAATATGGTTGCAATATTCCACTGCTGATGATGAATACTCCCAGTACACACAATGACATCATGAAGGTGACTGACGTTATATCACTTTTACTTTGAGCTTTTTAATGTGATTTTCTGGGAACTAATCAGCTAATAACTTAAATTAGGTTTTGGAGAAGCACCCAAATAAAAATATCCACACTTTCATTCAGGTTTGTTAAAAAATTCTGACATGTGATGTGTTTTCTGTTTTATTCTTTTCTGCTCTTCATTTTTTTAATGAAGTAAATAGCTCTTACAATGGATTTTTAGAGCCAACATCAACAAGAAAATATTGGAGATATGTCAGAGTCGCGAACCCTTAATAAATCAAGCGCGGCACAGGACAAATTGTATGTTTTCGTCCGTCTCCTCTATCCATTTTGCTATCGTTTTCTGCTTGTACATATTTAGCATTTTAAATTATTTGCAAATGCGTCAATCTTGGACTAGGAGTACTTGTTATAATTCAAGGACATATATGCCTTTTTATGACAACAATTTTTACCGTGTGACCTCCCTCTAATTTTTTTGAAAAATGTATAAGGTGAGAGTCTTGATACTTTTTTTTTTTTGACAAAGGTAACAAGTTTGTTTATAAATCTTCGGCACTAAGGCTGGAATCCCAAAAATTTACATCACATAATTTACATACAGCTGAGTAGGCTCAGCAACCCCAAAAAAAGAGAAACTATCTCAGGTCCTAATTCATCTTACAAGTATCCTAGAATGTCTACAAATGCTACAGGATCATCTATATACTCAGAACTACACCAGTAGCAAAAAGTGTTAATACCGTCCATTTTAATCTTATGTAAAGGACTGCTAATATTTTCAAAACATCTTGAATTTCTCTCTTTCCAAATTGTCCTCCATATCACTGCTGGGACAATTTTCCATCTGTTTTTGTCTGTGCTACCACTCCTTTCATTGTTCCAGCTTACTAGAGCTTGACCTGCTCTTTCAGGCATGGTCCACCTTATGCCTCTGAAACTAGTAAACAAGTTCCATAGTTGGCTGACTATTTTACAATGTAAAAACAAATGGTTGATTGTCTCTGCCTTTTGCTCACAAACAAAAACATCTTGGACACATTTCTACCTGGACAACCTCTTTTCACATCTCTCCACAACTCCATCCAAATCTCTTTTGATTTGCTTTTTGCACCAGAGGCATCCCCAAATAGATAGTCGGTAACTGCCTTATCTCTCCTCCCAGGACTTCTGTAAGTTGTTGAATTCTGTTCACCTCATTAATTGGGAAAATATGACTTTTCCTCCAATTTATGTGTAGACCAGAGGTTGCTTAAAAAGAATGAGGATTATCCTCAGAATCTTGAGTTGTTTCTTCTCTGCATCACAGAAGATGAGGGTATCATCTGCATATTGCAAATGTGTGACTTCAACTCTTGCATTCCCATCTTTTGCAACATTAAAACCCCCTAATCCATCCATTACTGTGAGCTGTCTTTATCATGTCATTCACACCTCCCATCGTCAGAATGAACAGAAACGGTGAGAGGGGGTCACCTTGTCTAAGTCCTCTGTTGGAGGGGAAGAAACCTTTTGGCGAGCCATTTATTAGCACTGAAAATCTGACATTACTTAATGCAAAATCTCATCCACTTGATCCACTTCGTTCCAAATCCCATCTTCGGCACGATTCCAATCAAAAAGCTCCAACTAACGTGATCATATGCTTTTTCTATATCCAGTTTGCACATAATTCCTGGAATCTTGTCTTTCATTCTGGAATCTAGACACTCATTAGCTTTGAGAACTGCATCAGTGATTTGCCTACCTAGCAAGAAGGCCATCTGTTGTGCATCAACTAGCTTATGCATCACTTTCTTCGCTCTTTCTGTGAGTATTTTGGAAATCAACTTGTATATACTTCCCGTTAAGCTGATGGGTCTGAAATCTTTCAACTCCTTGGCATCATATGACCTCCCTCTATTTGAAAAAAGAAGTTTAAAAAAATAAAGAAAAAAATTGGAAGTTGAACCTTTTTGCTGTGGCAAATGGTGGAGGATTTGTGGCTGAGGTCACAAATTCAAGCCTCACACCATGCAAAGCGAAGTCTGGTATTTGAGTGAAGAAGGGTAGAGGGGCAGCCCATTATCCACCAAGTTTAGAAGGCTGTGGTTGGTCTGAAAGACTGGCCACGGACGGATTTCTCGGTTATTAAAAAAGAAAGAAAGATAAGTTATCTGATGAACACTTATTTTCCATTTTTTTACTGAAGCATTTGATTTGTTGTTCTGGTGATCATTAAACCTATTAATTATTGCCATGAATCTTAGCTTGTTTTGATCTTGAACTATATTGGTTTTATCTAATGTCTTTTTTGGCATGGTAGATATCCGTCCAACCTGCTGGAGGTTTTCCTTTCTTTGAACAGCAGTGGGAAGCTTGAACCGCTAATTTCTCAGGTAGAGAGGTAGAGATGTGTATGGTTTGAGTTTTATTGCTACCCAAACTAAGACCTTAGCACATAAGTTAGGCAGTATTATTATTTGTGCTGTTTTTTTCTTAAACACACGCGCACACATCACACAAAGAGAAAATATCTAATTGAATTGAGTTGTTATCGACGTAAAAAAGCACCTCTATATCGGAGTTTATGGTTACAAGAAACAAGGTACTATATGAAATAAAGAAAGGTACTAAATAAGGAAAACTACCTATGCAATTGTCCCAAAGCCTTTAGTTGAAGTGAAGGTTGAGGGACTTGTGACTTAGATCTCAGGTTCGAGTCCTGCAACATGTGAACTTAGCTTGGTATTTGGATGGAGAAGGGTAGAGGAGCGGGCCCGTTGTCTTCGAGTTTTGAAAGCTGCAGTTGGTCCCAAGGGTTGACCCCATACAGATTTCTCAGGCATCCAAAAGAAACCTACACATTGATGTTCCTAACTATGAAAGAATTAGAAAAATATTTTATACCATTGACAAAAATGCATAGAATGAATCTGGATAATTGAAACATTTAATTGCATTTATTCTCTTTAGTTATAGCATACCCTCTTATAATTGACGAGAATCAACTTGAGTTTGTCAATTATGAAAACTAGAGAATTCCGTAAGTCAAAGGTGTTTAAGTTAATCGCATGAACTTAAGGTATTTAAAGTAAGTCACATGGATAATGTCTCTCAAAATAATGAACAATCCCTGGAGAAAAGGGTGCTGGAATTATTTCCTAGAAAAATCACTGGAAAAGGTATATAGGAGAAAGTGCTTTCTCTGGGGGACGTGTAGATGAATCTTTTGTCTGTCATTGAAGAAAGATAGGGAGATGCTATTCCCAATCTTATCATCAGTGTTGCTTGGGCTGAACAGCTAAAAAGTAGCCAAAAAAATTGCCGGAACAACAACTAAAATTCATTGTTCAAAGCAATGACCTTGAACACCTCTTAACTCTTACACCAAGGAGAAAAAAAGAGAACAAAATGTTTTTAAAGAATGTTTGCTTGAGAAGTTGCAATGAAGAATGGTTGGAAACTGGTCGAGGGTGATGATGTTGCCAGAATAATCACTAGAAAAAGCCTGCCCCTGGACATGAAGGAAGATACAAGAACAATAAATTTTGAAAAGAATGAAAATTTTGTCCAAGCAGGCGGCAATGCGGCATAAGCTACTTTAGTCTTCACAAGGCTGTAGAAGTTCTGATGCCATATGTGAAAAAGGACCAAGGCTTCTTACTGAATTTGGTAACAATATAAAAGAGGACTCTTAGACTACACTAAACAAGCAAAATTCCCACATGTTGAAAAATGAGGTAAATTACCTAAAATTGAGATTCATAACTATGATCGAATTAGGACGGGTTGCTCCATCATATTCTAAACGCAGAACAAATCTAGAACATTCTTTCGTGTAATTGCATGAGCTCTCTTGACTATCAACTAGCATGTTTGTAGAAATATACATGTAAATATATTTCACAATTATGTGAGGCTTGCTAATTTGGATGTCATGCTGAATATGAGCATACTTCAATGTATTTTACAGGGAAAGGAGTATTTCCTACTGCTGCAGTCAGATAACCTTGCTGAAGTTGTTGACCCAAGTATCCTTTTGCTAGTTTTATAACTGGTGTATTGTTTTTCTGCATGAGATGATTGGAATCTTTTATCTTTCGAGTGATATATTTTTGGACAGCTCCTTAATTTGCTTGTTCAGAAATTCTGAATCATTTGATTAAGCACAGCATAGAACATTGTCTTGAGGTATCACCAAACAGCTGCTAATTTCAGCTCTTTTCTGTAACTGTGTGTTGCTGCTATAATTTTCAGTATTTCAGGTAATGCCTACCACCTCAGGAATGGAAGAGACGAGTCTTCCGCCTCAGGAAGGAAGGATTCAGGTTGGTTATAGTCTGAATTCACTATGTTAGACAATATATCGCCGTTCTGACTACATTTAATTTCACGCAAGAGGTCCAGTTTTACACTTGTTCTGAACAAAGTTAGCTGTCAAAAATAACCCCAACACAATTTCTAAAGCTTTGAGAAAACATAAGAAACCAGTATGTGGCTCTCAGCAGACCAGAGCAATTTGGAGTTTATCAATGTCCCTATTCTGAACCTTTCTCCAAAAAAATAAAATAAAAGAAAGCCTGTTCTGTCGTTTAATATCACATGAGGTCCAAGTTTTACACTTGACCGAACCAAGTTAGTGTCGTAAATAACCCCAGCTGCAGTTTTGAAAGCTTTGAGAAAATGTAAGAAACCAATATATGGCTCTCAGCAGACGAGTAAAATTCACAAGACATAACCGGATACCAAGTGATAATTTTCTTTCATTCTTTTCAAATATGTAAAAATTTGTTTCTAAAGCAGGGAATAAGTCATAAAAGAAAGTTCTTGTCCATTATCACACCAAAGATAATTTAAGTTGTGCTTAGTACGATGGTTATACAGTACAAAAGATTGCAAAACTGTTGAAGAAGTATTATTTGGACAAAATATAAGGTTCTAATGCACTCCCTAAAGCCTAGATGTTTAGTTAGTTTGTTCAGTTGGAATTTTTCCTTACCTCTGTTAATAGTGTTGACAATTTTTTGGACTTCGTTCGGTCCTGGTTTTAGCATATGTTCTCTGTAGTGGTGCTAACATTGTTTCTAGATTTTTGTACTAGAGCTAATATGCTTTTTGTCTGTTGTACTCTGGCATCTATCTGATGTCTTTTTAATGGTATTATCTTACTTCATTATAAAAAAGAGTTCTAGTGTTGGCTCATATTTGTTTGAAATTTGGGTACTGTAAACTTTTCCATCTGAATATTAACGGGTCAAGTTATATGCCATGAGAAAAAGACAAATGAGAGTAAACAAATTCTTTTGGGTATTTTGTTTTTTCGTTAGAACTAAACAAATTGCAGGAATCACTAAATTGAATGACCATGTGTATTGTTCAGATGCATCAGTTCTCTCTAGCTTGATTATGGATCCATTAGTTGAAAGTTGCATTGGTATTAGTCAAGATGTTTTCCCCAACCCCCCCAGCCAATGGTTTTCCCTAAATCTTCCTTTGGCTTGATTTTGTTCATTTCAACTATTATGACAAGGGTATGGTTGTTTCATATATATTTTTTAGACCTGTTTTTTCCCTTGGGGTCGGGTGGGGGTCTATCGGAAACAACCTCTCTACTTCCCAAGGTAGGGGTAAGGTCTATGGACTGTAGATACCCCTTGTGGAAGTACACTAGGTATGTTGTTGCTATTGTTGTAACATCAAAAGATCTTCTAAACTCTGAATGCATTGATAATGGATTCTTACCTTACTCTATGAAGTAATACCGGAATCAAGTCAATGTGAAATAGGCTTTCAGAATCAGTCTCCTTCCTCCTTGCACGCCCTATAAATTTATGTATTTGTAAACTGTTACAGTGCAGTGTATTAAAGTTTTAAGGATTTGCATTGTATGATGAATCTTATTTTTGGATTTTTGTTTTTCATTGTTCGTGGCTCAAAGTCAAAGGAGAGTGTTAAATCAATCAATACAATGTAAGTGATTTAGTTTTTATTTTTCTTTTATGGTGGAAAAGATGGTGGAATCAAATCATTTTGCCTCTGTTATTTCTTTTCAGATGGATGAGTATGAGCTGCGTTGAGAGGCTACTACAAAGAAGTGATCTGGGTTTTACCAGTTCAAAGGTATTATTATCCAAAAGTCACAAGATATGTTCCTGAAGCAGTAGTACCTTAAAGTAGAAATATTGTTACACATATACATCAAAAGCTTGTTCTATCATAGTTTTAGCATTGCTCTTTCTGATATCCTCTGTCACCTTATCTTCTCATGTGATCCAGTTTTTCGATCGAGCATTTGCTATTGATATTCCGTGGTCAAGATACCGTCCAGTTGAAAAAACTTCAGATTTGCTCATTTTGCAGGTTGTAAGGATGTGGTTTTGTTAACTGGAATATCTATTCACGATATTAAACTCTATGACTAACTTTGTCATCATTATTATATTCTGCAGTCAGATCTTTACACCTCAGCTGAAGGCACTCTAGTGAGAAATGCAGCAAGAGCAAATCCCAAGGATCCCTCTATTGAGTTGGGAACCGAATTTGGAAATGTACGTATGTTCATCTTTTTTACAATGTTCATTTATCAATTTATTTCATACAGTTAACATATGTAAATTGTTGATCAGGTTGATGATTTCCGTAGTCATTTCAAGTCAATTCCAAGCATTATAGAACTTGATAGCTTGACGGTGACTGGGGATGTTTGGTTCGGCACTGGCATAACTCTAAAGGTAAGAAATGTACATCAATAATTTCATCAGTATGGTGCCTTTTATATTTTTCTTTTTTTCCCAATAAATACCTTTGTCGTGTTGACATGCTGCTTTGATGCATTCTTTGGTCTTAAGCATTATATTCAGGAACTTTAATTTTTTTTCAGAAGAATTATTAGGCGTTTGTTCATTTTCAAAATGCTCTCTAATACTTGCTGATCATTTTTATTTGAAAATTTAGGGTAAAGTCAGTATTGCTGCTAGGCCAGGCATGAAAATAGTTATTCCGGATGGAATGGAGCTTAAAAATAGGGTAAGTGACTGTAAGCTTGTATTCAATAGCTAGTCACTTAGATTATTGGACTTGTATTTTAAAGAAGACGACTGACATTTTGCTTAAATTTTATTGTGCCTTATTTTGTTTTACCAGCTTATTACCAGCCAGTCGGACATCGGACTGAGTTCCTTGTAGATGAGATTATGCAATATGAGTGTACATTTTAATTCGAAGAGGGTATTTATCGTCATTCAGATGATTACAAGCCTGAAGAATTAGAAGGGAGTCGCAATCAAAACTGCATTTGATTGATGTTAATGAGAAATGATAGGCATCAGAATTTTGTTGTAATAAAGGTTGTTTTTTCTCTACTGTTCCTAGATTCAATTTCTTTTGGTGAAGAGGAAAAGAAAGCATCATAAATGTGTCATCTATTGTCATTGACAATTGAGTTACCATTTTCCACAGTCGAAAATTAGAATTGTTAAAAGCTCATTGCTTAAAGTTTTTCAGAAGTCGTTTTGCAAATATTAACAGTAGCAGTGGTAAGTGAAAATATTCCCCTAAACTAGAAGTGAAGTCTCAGGTTCAAGCCGACCAGAATATATCATCTGACATCCTCTCGATAACAGTAATAAGCCATCTCCGTTGGCAACCATGACCGAAAACAGCTGCTTAGACAATGCAGCACCAGGCAACGCCACAACATTGTCACCCTCCTCTGCTCCAACATCTAAACCCATCCCCAAGTCCTTGATATATATCTCTCAATCATTCGTGCATAACCATAGATAGAACCAGCTGCTCCTACCTTCGCCTCCACAAACTTGCTCTTATCCAACCCCGCCTTCTCCGCAAACGCCCATCTGTCACTCAACCCCAGCAAGTTCCCCGAACCAACCATCTGATTTGCAATTTTGCAGATTTGTCGCTTTCCTGGTCCACCTGCGAAAGTCACCTTTCCCAACACATCAAACAAAGGGTTTAACCACTTCACCATTGCCAGTTTCCCTTTCTCGCTCCAATGTCTGCTCCAGAGACCGGAGCGTCAACAGCCCAGCAATTCTTCTCACGAGCAGCATAAAAGATTTGCTCTGCGAGAACTGGGTGACTGTTGGTGTGATCTATAATGATCGTATTAGGGTTGAGAGATGAAATCAAGCCCTCTAAGATAATTTGTCTAACATCTGGTGGACCACCCAGCATGGTGAAAATAACATCACAGTTGCGCCGTGCGCGCAAGATCAGCTGGGGAATTAGCAAGATGGGCACCTTGGAATTGAAGAAAAACAACTTTAGAAGGATCACGGCGTAGATTTTGACGGGATAGACAGAGGACAGAGGAGTATCAAAATTGTATTTATTATACTCAAAGGTGATTTGATATCATTTACTTCTTAATTGCTGTGTCAAATCAATAGTGAACAACTATTGTTGGACAGAAAGAGTATCAAAATTCTAAACAAATTTAATTTCTTACTCCATCTTTGAATTTTGTACATGTCTGAATCTATGGATTGTATTGTAACTTCACAGATTTACAAGCAGCGTCTTCTTGTTTGAAAATGAAAAAAATTAACTTGATTTCTAAACATATGCTGATCCTTTTTCACATTTTAACATTTTATTCAATACTCCAAGGAGAACACCTTACATGTATTGCTAGGCATTGAACCAAAGGACTACATTAGTCCACTTAAGTCTGGACTGAAAATCAAAATTGAGATACCAAACTTGCCAGACTGTTAGAGATAATTAATGTAGAAATGAGACCATCATCTCAAATAGCATTGTGCGGTTTAAGCATGAACCAAAACTGAGTACAGCACAAATGGAATGCTATCACTTGTCAGCCTAAAGTCATCAATCATCAAGAAATAATGGCTGACTAATCCATATTTATTCTTTCTGGTGTATATACCAAACAGTTGTAAGGCAAATACCAGCACATTATTGTCAAACAAACTGTGATAGTATTATACTTAGTATCTTCAATGATGGACAGATTCAAATAGCCAAAACCAAACTCACCAATATAGCTGTTGCCACTTCTGCAACTGAATGAGATGCAAAGATGCCCAAGTCAACAAGCACATTGGCACAAGATTACCATTTCATGATCTCACTTGCCGTTGATCCTCTCTATAACAGTAATAAGTCCTTGAGTTCCAAGCTTCCCATCTCCATTAGCAACCATGGCAGAAAACAGCTGCTTATTCAATGCAGCACCGGGCAACACCACAACGTCGTCACCCTGCTCTGCTCCGACATCTAAACCCATTCCCAAATCCTTAACCATGTACTCTGTAAACCCGCCAGGCCTAAAGTTTCTCGAAATCATTCTTTCTCCAAACAACTCCATAACCATAGAACCAGCTGCTCCTCCCTTCACTGCCTCCACAAACTTCCTCTTATCCAGCCCCGCCCTCTCCGCAAACACCAATCCTTCACTCAACCCCATCAGGTTCGCCCCAACGACAATCTGATTCGCAATTTTACAGCTTTGACCCATTCCTGGTCCACCCACAAAAGTCGCCTTCCCCAACACATCAAACAAAGGGTTTAACCACTTCACCACATCCTCATTTCCACCCGCAAGAATTGCCAATTTCCCTTCCCTCGCCCCAATATCTCCTCCAGAAACTGGGGCATCAACAGCCCAACAATTCTTCTCTCGGGCAGCATCAAAGATTTGTTCTGCAAGAATCGGGTGGCTGCTTGTATGATCAACAACGACGCAATTGGGGTTGAGAGATGAAACCAAACTCTTTAAGACAATTTGTCGAACATCTGATGGGTGACCCAACATAGTGAAAATAACATCACTGTTACCAAGATCAGCTGGGGAATCAGCAAGAAGTGCCCCATGGGATTGAAGATGAACAACTTTGGAAGGATTGCGGGCGTAGATTGTGACGGAATAGCCAGCGGAGAGAAGGCGAGAGGCCATGGCGCCACCCATTACGCCTGTTCCTATCCATCCTATTCGGGTTCGGGTCGGGTTTATGGGAGCTGGGTAGGAAGTCATCGTCGGAGTGCTCTGACACTATCGGGAATAAAGAGCTGAAAAGAGAACAAGGAACTCTCAGTTCCGCCAAAATCAGCTGTCATTTGATCAAAGATTGCCTTTTTTTTAAAGAAATCAATAAGGGCGTTTGGTTTGAATATAAGTTATGATGAGATAAGTTATGATTGAATAAGTTATATTGGGATTAGTAATAATGGGATAACTTATGTTGAGATTATTTTTTATTGAGCGTTTAGTTTGTTTGGATAAATTTTAAGAATATGTTGCTTGTTTACAAAAATACCCTTCAGTTTATTAGTTTTTAATGTATTTTCTTTGTTTACTTTAATTATTCAATATTCATTTTTAAAATAAATCTTTCATCTTATTTAGCTTAAATATTTTTAGGTGTGCATTTCCATGATA
>JBCEWC010008536.1:0-19839 GCA_038996855.1 Solanum aculeatissimum | reverse complement strand
TCAAACGTGTAAATATATGTATAATTATACAATATGAGCAACATGAAAGTATATTTCTATTGTATAAGTAAGTGTGTGTCACCCAAAGCTCCATTCTCAAAAACTCCAAAAAATTTGTATATTCATGTATTGTATAAATAAAAATTCTTATATAAAAAAATAATATTTTTTATTAAAAAATATAAATTGTTTTTCCTTTTTTTGTATCTACTCATAATCTGTATAATACACAAAAATAATTTGTATACAAAAACTTTATGTATAATATCGAATTAAAATATTATATACATTCTAAAAAATTGCCCTTTTTTGATGAATATCGAATTCATCTTCATTTTTAACCAACTTTCTTTTTCCACCTCAAAAACTCCAAAAAATTTGTATATTCATGTATTGTATAAATAAAAACATCTTATATAAAAAAATTATATTTTTATACAGAAACATAAATTATTTTTCCTTTTTTGTATCTACTCATAATCTATACAAATCGCTCAGTGAAAACCCTAAAAAAAATTATATGAAACTACAGATTTTTTGCACTGTGTACAAAATAATTAAAACACAAAAACAGATTTGTATACAACAATCTTATGTATAATATCGAATTAAAAAATTATATACAATCTAAAAATTTACCTCTTTTTGATGAATGTCGATTTCATCTTCATTGTCAACCAACTTTCCTTTTGAATCACCTTTGTCTGACTCGATTTCGTCTGTTTTCCTCTTCCTTTTGGAGCTCGTACGCTTGGAAGTATGCTCAGTCCGCTTCTTTGATCTCCATTCTTCATTAGCCCTAGCTTTTGCAAGAGACCCTGCAATCGCCTCATCCTCTTGAGTTACACCCAGAGAAAAAGATGGCGGATGATCCATGAAATTACCATGCAAAAATGTATACCTCTAGTTATACGCCTTGTCGATGATTCTTCAACCATTATATGGAACTATTTGTGAAAAAATCGATTGGATATAAGGAAGGAAAAAAATAAAATTTTCAAACAAAAATAAAATCCCGCTAAAAAATTAAAACTTAAATTTGTGGTACAATATTTTTGAGATAATGGAAAGAAACAAAAAACAAAAATCATACTTGTTGATGACGACGACCTGAAGAGAGAATGAAGGAGCAAAATCAGAGAACATTTATGGAAGAAAATCAGATTTTTTGAGTTTAATGAGAGAGAATCTAAAATAAAAGTCGAAGGGTCATATACAAAAGTTTTTGTGGGGTCCACTAAATCTTATAACCAATGTTTTGAATATACTAGCTGTTAAAAGTAATATTATCAAATTATAGCTCCGTTATGTTATTTAATGGTAAATATTTGCTCAGTTATGTAATTTTTCCTTTATTGTATTCCATTTTGAACTTTCTATGTCTCCATAGAAATGATGATTAATCCACTTAGTAAAGCCCAATAGCAAATTGTGGCTAATGAGCCCAATAGACGTGGGCTTGACTATTAGTGGGCTAGTGAGCCCAATAGCCCATTAGAGGATATTGATACCATCAGAGTTTAGAGTTTAATAATTAAGATTGCGATTTTAATAAATAAGATTTCAATTTTAATTTTTTTCTCTTAATTTTATCTTATTTATTTCTTAAAAAATATCAATCTTATATGACATTGATAAGATATCAATATACTAACGGTGTATCATAGAGGATTAAGTTCAGTCCAATATGATACTGCTATGGACTATGGTATCATATATCGACGGAGTATCACAGAGTAGTGATGACATTATGCTCGAAATAGAAAAGAAAAAAGTGAGGTAAGCAGGTAAATAATATAGGTTGAATCTATTTTTGATAAATAATTTCAAAATTAGGTCCATTTTGTATAGATTTTTCTCTTCTTTTTTGCTCGCCACTCTCTTTCTCTCTCCCATTGTCCCCACTCTCTCTTTCCAGCCCATCCCTTCCCTCTCGCACCTCTTTCCAGATGTCCCCTCCACCCCGCCCCCTTTCTTTCTAGAAGATCTTTATTAGGGGTGTTGTTGGGTTTGACTTTTTAAAAGTAACTTATAAAAAAATTATTTTTTTCTGACTTTTGACTTTTTTTATACTTTTTTAACCTAAAAGATGTGCATTTTAACTCTTTTTGTTGTTCTGAACCACTTTCAAAACAAAAAAATACGTAATTAAAAAGTTAAAGACATTTAAATGTTGCGTTTTTCTCCGAAGAAAAGAAGAGAAAGCAAGTTAAAATTTGCGGAATGATGCAAACAATGAAGACAATGGAGGAGACATAAACCATAATGTCTCGTGATTTCAAGTTTTTTATTTTATTTGGATGAATCAAAAGTTTTTTATTTGGTTCGAACTTATAATGACTACATAACTGATATCAGATAGTTATGAGTCAATTTAAATTGCATATCAGTTCAATTTTAAAAATATTTATAGGTTGAACTAATCTGGTCATAACGAGTCCAAATAACAAGAGGAATAAATGGGTTATTAACTCTTCTAAACCTAAACGAATTGGGCATATCATGACTTTATAGACTAATTTTGTCATTCCTGAATAACTAAAAAGAACAATCTCAAATAAATCAAATCCAATCTCGGATCATTTTAAGTGAACCTGAATGCTATAACCTCTTCAATTCCTTACGATTACACATTAATAATTGCTTAAATTTGATAGATTCACCTGCACTATTGAACATTTCAAACGATATCTGATCTCTTAAAATATAATTGGATTTTGTAAATATTTAGGAAATTTGCAAACATATATATACATGGAGAGCGAGTCTTGAATAAAAATTATTAGATTCACGTGAACTCGCGACCAAAATTGTAAAAAAAATTGCCCCAAGCTAGAAACGAACTTCAGACCTTTGCACTGTTGCAATTGAACTTCAAACATGTTCATCTAAAGTTTGCACTGTTATAAGTGAATTGCAGACCCCATTTGAAAGAAGATAAAAAACCAAATAATGTACAAAAAAACAAAAAGAAAAAATAGTACTTCGATTTTATTTATTTATCCTACTTTCTATTTTAGTCTGTTAAACAAATATCTTTCTTTACTTTTAGCAATTCTTTGATTCCAACGTTTTACATAACATATTTAAGATCATAAAATCAAAAAAACATTACTTCAAAATCGCCATATCAGAACCAGATAAACAAATTAAAACGGACGAAGATCGATTAAAAGGAAGGTCCATTAGTCTATATTGCAAATGATTAAGAGGAATTACATTATCATCACAGGGGAAGTAGGAAGTTCACTTTTCTTGGATGACTCTTTTTCACTTCTTCAAAATTATGACCCAATAGGTTGGCTCCACAAAATGATCATTAGATATTCCAATAATATCACTCTATAGATTTTTCACCTTTTCTATCTTTGGAGGAAAAAAAGTGGACAGATTTTGCACAATTTTCTGAAAGAGATAAAGATGAAATCAAATATATCCCCCTTTTTCCCAAAAAAAAGTCTACCCTCCTCCCTTAGCTTTTTACACTTTTATACGAATGTTGTTTCCGTATTCGATATTTATATTAGAGTCTGATTAAATTCAGGTTCATGTTAGAAAATTTCACATTATTGGAAGTAAAGACCTTAGATGACTCTATAGCCAAGAATTCAAACTCGGACTAGAAATCTTTGATTTAAAAATGAATAAATATTTACGACTTCACCACAATCCTTGTAGGTGTAATCATTGAATATTATTATCAGTACATTTTTCAACACTCCAATTAGTACACTTCAATCAATTTGAAAGGTCACTCCTAGATATAGGTGCTCTTCTAGTCAAGTCTATATCACCACATTCTTTCAAAATTTTGAAGATTAAAACTCCCATATATATAGTATCGAAATAAAAAATAATTTAACCATAAGGTCGCAAGTTAATAAGGTTAGAGAAATAGTTATCACTTCATGAAAGTTTATATTATTAAAGTTCATATATTATAAGAAGATGGAGCTGATTTCTCATATACTCACTTAGCTAATTACAGTTATTTATGATAAGTTTATATAATGCAATTTGAGTTAGTTAGACCTGATCAATGTGAGTACGAGACACCGAATTCATGGTCCAACAGCTAACATGGTGTAAGTCATGTCAAAAAATAAAAAAATGCATGCATGCTCTTCTACACTAAGAATATTGTAAATGATTAAACAGTCACTTAATATTAATGCTTTTCTTTAATTATTTTGGATTCATTCATGCGTGTGATTAGTGGAAACAAAGATATGCTCACTCTAATTAACTATATTTGATATGACTGACTAACTAATACACTTACAAGAAACACTTAAAAAGAAAGAGGATTATTTTGATTTAATTAATTTTGTAAAATTAATTAGCTAATTCCACCTATATATATGAAACATCATATGTTATAATTAAGTTATGAGGTTAACATAATCGATCTCAAACTCGAATAAAAAACAAGAATTACGATAGCTTAGAGGCCAACACAAAAATGATCAACTTAAGAATTTATATAGTCGATACTAACTTGATTTTATCTATATATTTATTTATTTATTGACAGTCAGATAATATGATTCATGATTTTATACACAGCATGCAATAGCCAAATGGAATGTGTTTTCACTTTGCAATAAAGTGTGGGACTGTTTTCTTATCTTTATCATCTCCACCACATTTAGAAATCTCATAATTATGTTTCACAGTGCAGTCAATGAAAGCTAGCTCCTTTAATTGAATTTTTACAACCCTTTTATCCTCATTCGCTATCCAGTATTCACATTGTCACTTTTAATCTCACACCGTGCTTAGCATCTGGTGTGTTGGCGATTTTTAATTTTTTGGGTCCAACATTGGGTGAGATGAGTCCTGCTCTGATACCATATAAAATTAGGTCTTGAACCTAACTCACACCTCAAAAGTTAGCTCGAAGGGAGAAGGATTGTCCAAACCTTATAAAGAGTCCACACATCTCATTAATCACTAATATAAGAGTTTTGTCATTCTTCAACATGCACTATGTACTACTTATTTCATTAGAGAAAAATATTCTTTAACAAGATTTTTTTTTATATTCACGGCTCGAACCTGAAACTCTGTTTCATCCTACTATGACCTTAGGTGATTTTTCTTATCCTCTTTAAGTCCTCGTAGATTCTTAGTCTATTTTTTTTCCAATTTTTTAATATTAAAGTATGATCATGAAAGGAAAAATCAAGTGCATTTTGATGAAAGATTTAGTTACATTTTAAAGAATAAAGAGAGATATTGTACTAAATCTCCTATGTAGCTATAGATTATGGTCATCAAAGACCTATGGAGCTAGCAATTAATTAGGAGTAAATCTTAAAATTTTAAATTAACCCAAATAGGAAATGTAACTGTTTCCTAATTATGGATGGGGACAGTTTGAGCATGAGTTTAGTGGAGCTAAGGTACATGATTACATAAAAATTACTTAGGCAAATGGAAAAATCAATTATCCAAATAATTAGATAATTTATACATCTTAATTTCTTAACGAATACTCCTTGTCTCAATTATTTGGGTCACACCCGTCTTTAGTTCTGTCTCAAAAATAATTTCATCTTTTATAATTAGAAATAATTTAACTTTAATTTTTTCATGTAGTTACATAAGTATCTAGAGTTTATTTTAGATTACAAGTTTCAAAAGCTTTTTTCCTTTTTAAATTTAATATGGAATCAAATAATGTTATGTAAATTGAAAAAGAAAATCATTTTAATTTACCATTTAATTTAGATGAAAAAGATATTATGATGATTTGGTATTAGGTGAGACCAGAGAGCGAACATAATACTTTTACTAATTATTGAGATAGTGAGATGTTTTGAAACAACGATAAAATTATTTTTATATGTAATCTATAGGTCAAGAATTTGAACTCGGAATCTATTACTAACATTTGTATGGTGTAAATTGCTTACATTACACGTCCTTTAGGGTCATTTGTTAGAATGCACTATACATACTATATGGTATAATATTATGTATAACTAAAATACATGATCAATTATGATAGATATTAGTAATGCAAGAGGTTTTAATGCATATGTATTAATTTGATTAAAGATACTTTTGTCCGTCAAAATCTTTCTACATCCTTTTTTGTCACTATATTTGTGTGGAGGGTATTTTTATAAATAATTTTTTTTCTAATAAATAAAGAATTTTATTACCAAATTAGAATTACAACTCAGTTCCAAAAGACTACAAGTCTAGACATGCCACTGTTCTTCTGAAATATTGCAATTTTTTTTTTAAATTATACGATGCATGTTATTTTTAATATGTCCAAATCAAGTGAAACAATGCATTAAAAAATAATTTCAATATATTTGATATTAACATTATTAATATACCCTATCAAATGACCCGTTAGAGTATAACCCTTCTTTAATTGTATGGTAAATACGAAATAATGATTTATGTATCGAATTATTCTTTTAAATCGAAAAATAACTTGGAAATATTGTGCCATACATTAGTACATGAGCCTTGAAGTTTTTCCCATTGCTCTGCACAGTTTACCCATCCCATGCAGTTGAGTTTTGATTATTCGTAATTAAAGATTCTAGGGATTGAGGTTTTTTTTTTCTCCTCATTTTCGTAAATTTATTGATTTGATTAATTTAGTATTATATTATATAAGATTTATTAAAAGAAAAAATGATCCTTCAAAGATTTCTTTTTTATTTTTAAAGCTTCAATGCAAAACATCTTATCAGAAGTAGAGAGATTTTGTATTTCTTATCATACTTTTTGACAGACGATTAAAAGTGTATTATATTTTCCAAATAAAAGTTCTTTGAAAAATATTTTTCATAAATAAGTGATCTTTTTATTCTCACTTTTTGTGTCCATAAGTAAATAGAAAAATATATAATTATTTATCTATAATTTAGACAAATATTTATGAGGATTGAGATGGTCGAGTTGGCATGGAGAGTGAAAGGTGGGTCAGGATTAGAATGTGTGGATAGAGATCGATGACATAATAAACATGAAATTTTATTTATGACATTTATTTTCATACATTCTTATTAAAAATAGTCATTTTCATAATTTTTATTTTAAAAAAATTTATAAAAACAATATTTTTAAAAATATTTTGACTAACTAAATAGAAAAGAAATTGGCTAAAAAACAAAAGTTTTTTCTCCTACTGCACACCTAACTCATTTAATTTTTTATCCCTAAAGATTCTCTCATGACCAACATCTTTGATTTGATTTTGATTTACCAAAATAATATATATATAATGAACAAAAGACAAAAACTGTATACTTATTAGTTTATTTTTAACTGTGTTTTTTTTTTCATTCGAGGATTTATGTTTAAAAAAAAATATTTTTTGGAATCAATGAAGAAGATGCTTGCTTATCACCGTTTTTTAATAATTAAACAACTGGCATTATCACATGCTGTTCTTGTACTAATATGGGAAGTGGGCCGATAGCCCAAATATGAAGCTCAATATTGCATGGCTTCTCGTTGGAACATCGTTAAATATTATTTCATAATGTATTGTGTTGTAATGTATTGTATATTATATTATTGTAATAATTCATTTTGAATTAAAGAAGTCCTAAATCAACAAGACACAAAATAGATCCTGACATATAAGTAATAAGACTTTACTTACTAGTGACGCATTTAAAGTCGTTCAAATCTCGATCCAAAGTAGATAATATCACTAACGAGTTGAGTCGTTGTAATGGTATCAAAATCACTTCTTTGTCAGCCTTGTCGATGTGGGCTAGAGTTTAACTGAGTTTAGACAAATTCTATCAAGGCGGGACAAATCTCAATGCTGAGGTTAGACAAATCTCAATGCTGAGGTTAGACAAATCTCATGCGGTGAGGCAAATCTCAACGAAGACGCTGAGTCCATACAGATGGTGTATGTTAATCTCAAATTAAAAAAAAAACGTTCATTGATGGCAACATTATTATTATTATAAATCATAAACTTATATACAAACAAGTTCAACACAAAAATTATCATTTTTATAGTGAACTAGACAATATATTATTCTGAAATTATCACATAATATTTTAATAGAAAATATTAATAATACAATTTTTCAAATTACAATTAATTGCAGATATTCCACTCATCAAGTGAATCTCTGTTCGACTATTTCTGTTAAACTTTTTTAAACAAGGCCAAAGAGTAAAATTGAAATATTTTATTTGATTAAATTACTCTAATCAATAATCTCTTTTTTTAATTAAAAAATAGAAAGGCAAACTCATTATTCACCAAATTTCCAATCATGTGCCATGAGCATTAGAATATCTTGATTATATATATTAATTACAATAATAATTAATACTAATGTCTCATTAGATAAAGTTTAGCCATTTTAATCCATATAACTTCAATTTTTCACTTCCCATATTTGACATCCACTTTTCTTTTGTGTGTGGTTTACTGAAATTAAAATGATTAGTTATGCACCCACAGTATGAGTGAGTAATTAATAAAGCGGATTAAAAATTATGAGCTAAAATTTTGATAGAAATGAAAAATATTTGGCAATTTTTTTTATCTGTTTCAATTTTAGCAAATGAAGTTACTTGATATCTGTTGTTGGTGAGAGGTAACAGATATTCTGCAAAATTAATCGAGATGTATAAAAGTTGATCTAAACATTATGATCATAAAAGACATACATATATTATAATACCTCAATTAATTTTACGAATACATGTCATTTTTTAATAGCAACAAATATAAGCAATACGTCCTTCACCTAAACTAGCACGTAAGTTAGTGAGTCTTTCCAAAAAATATGATGTAAATAAAAAGTATCTAGTAGATAAGCTTCGCGATCAAACAATTTTTGTAATAGAAGAGATATTTATAAATAAATTTACCCTTGTTTTAAAAAATCATCATAAATAATTAAAATATGTCGTTCATGATGTATAAAGTATTCGATCAAAATTAGTGATATAAGGTAATTATGTCCACCAAATTCATTACAATTCTCGACAAATTATATTCGATACTAAATCATATCCTTAAACGCAATGTACTAAATATATATAACAATAAATATAAAATAATTTTGTTTATCAAAAATATCATAATTTTGAATGTACTTTATTAATCACTCGGTCACAACCTTCGAACCCCTTATTTTCCAATTTGTCCTACCTGGCCCGCCAGATGTGATTTCCATAAACTCATATAAATAAAGAATATATAAGATACCAACTAAACCAAAACCCAACAAAAAAACTCACAGAGAATATGGAGGACTTGTCTTGTACTATTTAGCTTCAACACTTGTTCTCTTCGTTCCATTTGTAAAACTTCCCCTTTTTCTTCTTTCTCCCCTGTTCTTCCATAACCAAAAAACCCCCTCAAAATTTCCACCAGTTTTCAAGATTCAGTAACCATTCCATTTTCAGTTCATTTCACTGCATACCCTTTTCAATGTTGCCCTTTAAAACCATCCAAGAGGCGGAATCCGCCATTGGAAGATCTCTTACTACTGCAGAAACCATCTGGTTTAACTACTCTGCTGATAAATCTGATTACTATCTGTACTGTCATAATATCCTTTTTCTCTTCCTAATCTTCTCTTGTGTGCCCCTTTATTACCTTTTCCTTGAATTCTTCTTCAGAAACTCAATTCAGTCTTATAAAATTCAACCCAAGGTCAATCTTTCTTTATCTGAGGTCTTCCGGTGTTACAAGTCGGTTATGCGCATGTTCATCCTCGTTGTTGGTCCTCTCCAACTTGTGTCTTACCCCTCTGTAAAGGTACTCACTTTTCTCTTACTTTATTGATTATTCTGCTAAAAAAGGTGCCTTTGTTGCAATGTGTGTGATGGGGTTTTGTTGAATCTGAAAAGGGTGTTTTTTTGGGTAAATCTTTGGATCAGTAATTTCAATTTAAGAACCCATTTTGATATTGTTTTGTTCTCCGTTTAGAATTGGTTGTGCATTGTCCAGTGTGTTTGATTGAGTTGTCAGTAGACTAACATAGAGGTTTCGGTTTCAAGCCCCGGGTATGGAAATAATCTTGTTGGAGTGCCACCCCATTAAATGTGTCATGCATTGCGTGATCTGGATTCAGTCGGAAAAATAAATAGTAGACTAACACAGGGAATCCCCAAATATTATTATTATTGGAATCAAATAGACCAAAATAGAGTTCAATAGGTATTGAAGATTCAAATTCAACTAGTTTGGATCCATGTGTTTTTTGTTTGGTTTTCACTTTTCAGTATGGAGATTGTAATTTTGTGGTAACTTTAGATCAAGGATGTGAAATTGAGATACCCATTGTGATCTATTTTGTGAATTTTTTGCAATGTAGATGATTGACATCAGAACCAGTTTGCCGTTGCCGCCGTTATGGGTAATTCTGTTGCAGTTGGGAACATACTTTATAGTGGAGGACTATTTCAACTATTGGATCCATAGGTTTCTGCATTGCAAATGGGGTTATGAAAAGATTCACAAGGTTCATCATGAATACACAGCTCCAATAGGCTTTGCTGCACCATATGCACACTGGCTAGAGATTTTGATCCTCGGGATCCCCTCGTTTCTTGGGCCCGCTATTGCGCCGGGTCATATGATCACATTCTGGTTGTGGATTGCATTCAGACAAATTGAGGCTATTGAGACTCACAGTGGGTATGCACGCGTGCTCTTTTGCTTTTTGATCTTTCATACTATGTTAGTAGTACTAAAAGGTTGCTTTTTTGGTGATTAAGTGTGTGATTATCTTCTATGATAATTTGACCAAATCATGGGTTAACAGTAACAACTATCACTTTATTCCTTTTTCCTTCACTGTTTGCTTTTTTGATCTCTGGGCAGTGAATGGAATTGCATGAGATATCTTTTTAAGTGAAACAATAGCTTTTTCCATAGAAGGATTAGAAAGTTGTCTTCTTCTGTTCTTTTCTTTCTCACTTTCCACTTAGGTCCTTTCCCTTCCTCTTTTTTTTTCCCCTTGTCCCTGTGCTATTTTCTATTGCTTTTGGTGGATGGGTTTGGTAAGGTTTGTGGCAAAAATCTTAAATGTGAACTGCATCTTGGACATGCAAAATGGTGCTTATAGTATCTGGTTTTACTGTTAACATGTTCTTGCACGGAAATAAAATGCAATCCCTCAGAGAGTCTAGATGTCGGTCACTCTCTGCTTATATTATATGATTAAAAGAAATGTTAACTATGAGGTCTCACGTTGAAAATCTTACGGATATTAAAAATCATTAAGTGCTTTCTTGCCATCTCTTAACTTTGAGGGGTAGAGTTACCCGGTACTTGTGCTAATGGGAGCTAGCAGGTAGCCAGGACCGAGTGAAATAGTGGAGGAGGGGCACAAGCTAGCCTGGACACCACCATCACCAGAAAAATAATTAACTTAGTGTAAGATCCCATAGTCCTAGGTAGTAATGACTATTTTCTTAGGGGTTTCTCATGCTATATGCTTGGATTGGCACACTCGATCAATTTTTCTCTTGTGAGCCATCTTTTCTCTGGGGATGTCACTGGTGCTAGTTACATCAAATTTTCAACATCCCATCCTTTATTGCTGGAATAGGCATTTTGAGATCCATGTCTTGTTTGAGGTAGTGGTAAGGTCTCTCGACAACCTCTCTACCTTTGAGGTAGTGGTAAGGTCTGCGTACATTCTACCCTCCCCAGACCACACTTGTGGGATTTCACTGGGTATGTTGTTGTTGTTGTTGACATCCATGTCTTGTTTTCACTTTTCAATTCCTTCTCTGATAGCTGGTCCCATTTTTGACATCTTTGGCCTTGTGATCATGATTAAGTAGTGTGTGGAACTAAAGTTGGAGACAACACTTCATTTTGCTTAGAAATTAGGACAAATATTAATATCTTGGTATTGAACTTGAAGATGCTGATAACTTAATAATTATCTGTACAAGCAAATGCTGTATTTAGATATAAAGACTACTAATATCTTAGTCATGGAAGATGGTGCAATATACGTATAATTGCAGAATGCACCTCCTTTCCCACTTGATATTTCAAGAGAAAGCTTGTCTGACTAGTTATAATTGGATATGATCTAGTGTTCTAGACTGGACTTTAAAAAAAAAAAAGAAATTGATAAGTTTATGATCTAGAGTCGAAACTGGACTTAAAGCAAGCAAGATTGACAAATAGTTAGTGAAGTTAAGCAAATCTTTCTGTTTTGAGGAATGGTGCTTGGTACCACTTTACATACCAATAATTCGCAACTACATGCTATGCATGTAATAACTAGTAGCAGCTTCCTGAAAAGTATGATAATACTTAATAGTGTGTTTGGAGTAGAAAAGATGACTCTTTATATTTGTATCTCGATAACAATATCTTTGTTTTTATTCAAATGTTCTCTTCTTGCATTCGTTGATATTGCAAGATGTAAGGCAATACTCAGAAGTCAGAACACAAAGAGTGTTATTTTTAAAACCTTATCACATAAAATTGCTTCTCATTGAATCTTTGTTGGTCTTCCAATTGGACAACTAAAAACATTGTGGCGCTTGTTATTACAATGTTTAAAGAATTAGATTTATGTGTTGGAATCAGTTTCAAGAAGTTGTATTTAGTTGCAGCATCTCAAAGTTGAAAAAAAAAATGAAGTAATGCTTATTCGTCAATACTAAATATTGGAGACTATTAAATAGTATGGCCTGAGAAGTGACAGGGACACTTCTCTTTTGTGACAAGGTCTGTTGTAAATGTAATCAATTATGAGCATTTTGTAACTTAAAATGTGGAAAGTGGCATAGTTTAGCATCTAGTCATGTGTAATCATTCATGTACAGAGATCCAATTAGGAGTAGCAGGTGAATTATTGCTAAGCATGGTATCTGGGATCATTTCTCTTCATATTGGCTTTTTTATTTCTTTAGAAGATCATTTCTTTTTAACTGCTGATGTTGGGAAGTTGATGTGCTCAAGCTTACACTTGAGTGATCGCTTAGAACTAAGGTTTCTGTGTCTAATCTAAAATTAGCTTGCTTAGAGAGCCCATTGGAGCAACAGCTCAATAAATAAATTATATTTGATATAGAAGCTTAGATCTACTGATCCATCTTGCTCAACCACATTTACTGCTTTGATGCTAGTCACTGCTATACAGAGCTGACTGCTAAGAAAGATTTCTGGTCTTAAAAGATTTTCAACAATTTCTTTAATTGCTCAGTTAGCTGTATATCGTTGAAATTTTTTGCTGGCAATGTTGCCAATATTTTATGTAGAGTTCTTTTGCATCGCTCTCACTTCACGCATGAGTTTGTATGGTGATTGTGGCCTGTTTTAACAGATCTATTTTCATCATTCTTTCAGATATGACCTTCCGTGGACTCTCACAAAGTATATACCTTTTTACGGAGGACCAGATTACCATGACTACCATCACTATGTTGGGGGCCAAAGCCAGAGCAATTTTGCTTCAGTTTTCACGTACTGTGATTACATATATGGAACTGATAAGGTGATTTCAGTATTGTGGGTGTTTATTTTCAGGTTACAAGTTCCTTTTTTGTAACCATACAGATTCTTACATATGCTGCTTCTTATCTCACAGGGCTATCGCTATCAAAAGAAGGTCCTCCAGCAGGTATTGCTACTGTGACTGCTTTTGTCATTCAGTAGTTTTAAGGAAAAAGTGCTGTGACTTCTTGGATATTTTATTATATAAACACCATAAGCTACCCACAATGGTTGTTTATAATAAACCATAAGCTTTTTCCATATGGTTCAAGTTGACGAAGTTGTAGGCGTTAATGTTTATTTTTGAATCCGCGCTTCTTTGCTAGAATGATGTATGCCGTTTAGCTGATGATGTTGTGTTTCTGCAGTTAAAGGGAGCTTCAAATGGCAATGGTGAACAAAATGGAGGTTCAGCGACATTTGCAGAAGATTGCAAAGATGACTAAGTCCTAAACGTCCTAAGGCCTTACCGTGTAAAACACTCGGAAAGCATCATTTGTTTTAGGTTGACTAAATCTGCTGTTCAGAATGTGTTGAAGCACTAGGTAGGAAGTTTGCTTCATGGTGCTTATAGTACCTCTAGAGTAGTGGCTCTTTGTTGTCCATGAAGAATGTTTGGAACCCAAACTTTGTTTTTGTATCAAATAGTATTCATCAATCAGTTTTAAGTTGTGAAATGAAGTTTAGCTTGTAGCCTGATTGCATACTGTTGCATCTCCAGTAGGAGGTTGATTTGCCTAGATATTTAGGAAGTTGATTAGGCAAAAAATTGCATGTAGGGTGAACTTGTTTTCTGCTGAAGTGTTACTATGCAGCTCCAAGTATAATAGAGAATTGCATGGTATACTAATATGTTTCAAGACAGAATGTTATTCACTGATTAACAAGTGTTGTTCCTTTTTAGAGCAAAGGAAGGAAGAATGGGATGACTCTCTTTCATTTAAGTTTTTGTTTCGTGGCCAGTGTCACGTACCCACATTGGAGCTCGATTAATTATGATTCGATTCGTGCATTGCAGAGTCTATTTTTGGGACAACACTCCTTGTAGGATTTCTCCATTTCTAGGTTTGAACCCAAGACCTTTGGTTAAGGGTGGAGGGATTTCAATCATCCCGCCACCATTCCAAATAATCAGTTCTGGGTACTACATTAGTTATTACTCCCTCCGACACTGTTTATTTTTCGGGATCAACTTGATTAAACTTCAAATTTAGTTGAAGAAGATTACTTTGATGTTTAAAATCTAAAATTTTACATGGTTGAAAATTATACGGAAAATGTTATAAGTTGAGACTATTTCTACGAATTTCACAAGATTGCAATGAACGTCACTCGTAATTGGATTACATAATGTATCAACTCAAAACTTGACCAAACCTAAGCCCAATAATTGTAAAACATCAGCCAAAGGCCAATTTTTGCCAAGGTCATTGGTCACTAAATCTTAGAAATTTTTTACATATAAATAGTGTAAGTACTAGTTAAGTGCCAAAAAAAGTTTCAAATTATGCCCCAAAGGTTAGATAATCTAAAACGATTTCTTAGTCAATTTTTATAAGTTTGGTTCTCAACTGAATCCCATACCCCTATAATAATGGTAAAATCAGGGATAACCTCAACCCGAAATCAAATGGTGGTGCTTGATTCAAGCTCTAGTAAGTAGTTATTGTCTCCTCAGAGAAACGTACATGAGACTTCCGCGTCATAATTTTGTCACCATGGCATGGAATGAATAATATATATGTTCTTTAAAAAATAACGAATTCAGCAAAATAACAAGCCCGTCTAGCTCAGTTGGTAGAGCGCAAGGCTCTTAACCTTGTGGTCGTGGGTTCGAGCCCCACGGTGGGCGTTACTTTTTTATGCTATTTTTTCTTAATGGGCCGACTTGATTTCCACATGAAACAAGAAGCAAAATGAGCCCAAATTATCGGGTCAATATCACTTAGCCCAAAAAACAAGTCTGTTTTAGTGTCCTTAAAAATTTCTTATTTTTTATTTTGTTCTTTTGGGGGGTGGGTAATTATGCGTCTGAATCATTCAGTCATGTAGTTTACAAAATACGTACAAAGTGCATATGTAGTATTTACTTGATATATAGTGTATCAGTCAGTGTATATATATTGTATACTTCGACCATATTGGTAAACTAGTTGGCCGAAGGGTATATATCTCTAACTTCCTATTTTTATTTTGTGTGTGTGTATGTGTATGTTATGAAGAATACATACAAATACAATCCACAAAATAATTCTTGGTTTTTTCCTATTTGTTTTGAATCAAAGAGTTGGTTGATGTAGACTTGAATTAACTATTCTTTAACAAGTACAAGTATGGGGCAAATGTATTATTGAATTTTGTGTTGTCCTTTCCACCCCCACCCCAAAATTAAAAAAGGAAAACCATAGTAAGTGAGTAATAATAGTAGTGACCAATTATACAAGAGAGAGGGTGAGTTGCCTAGTGACACATAGGTTGCTAATAAAAGAGCAGACAAATTCAGCTCCAAATTTATTTTTGTTTGAGCCAATAGGATTGTATTGATGGGCCTATTTTTCAATTTTAGGCTCATTCATCAATCAACCTCAGTTTCACCTGCCTTTGTCATTCCATTTATGCACCTAAAAATGGTACACATATGTCCCATTGCCAATTATTTTCATGCCCAAAGTCTAGAGTAGTAGCCCATGCTCACTTCAACTATTAGGGTTTCATCTATAAGGGTGTGCATGTGGTGGAGTTACAATATTAGGTACTGATCTCGATGAACTTAATAGCTTTTGGTTAGATTTTGTATTCAAAGACGAATGCATTCTATAACGCTTTTAAGTTAATAATTCAATAGTGATGACTGAGATGAGGGTCTTGCGGAAACAACACCCTTTATCTCTATGAAGTAGTGGTAAGGTCCGCGTACATTTTACCCTCCCCAGACTCTACTTGTGGGATTTCACTGGATATGTTGTTTAATACAATAGTGATGACTAGATTCATAGTCAATTTCGTAATACATAGACTATTGGATTCACGTGAAATTTAACCTCAACCTCATACATTAATGTTTTTTTTTCACTCTGTTCATAAAAATATAAAATATCCACCACAATCTTCTTCTTCTTCTCAGTGCAATAAATTCTAAAGAGAAAAAATTGTGTGTTTTTAGCTTAAGTGTTTGAGGTTCTTATTACTAAACATAGTGTTTTTTTATAAGATTATGAGCTTAAATCTAATACTTATTAAAATTTGAATGAATTTTCACATATATATCTATGATTCGTATCGAAAATATTGGGTTTGAATGTTACATCTACCATTGAATAAAGTGTTAGGTCATCACTATTACTTCAACTTAAGTTCATTTGTACTTGTTGAAACTTAATCTCATCATGTACTTGTCTGCATTTCTGAATAAATTCTATTCCCCATTTACAAAGTCTGCACATATAGCTTAATTTTATATGTTGTATACCTCTGATGTATACAATTTACATAATTGTATATCTTGAAGGTATACAACATGAAGAATAGGTGAAAGTATTTGCATGTCTACTGAGTACTGATACACTATATATATATATAATTTTAAAAAATAGGGGAATTTCAAGTAAATTTCATAGAGAATTTCAAGGTGGTTAAAGTTTCCCTTGAACAAATAGTGAAATCTTACCTATTTTGATGACTAATACAAACTTTACAATTATTTGCTCTGAATTTTGGAGACAAAAATTTACATATTATGTGGATCCTTGTAAAACTTATATTCTACTCATATTAGTACTCTTTAGATATTTTCTCTGATCTTCTCTATCTTTTTAATATATATATATATATATTGTGTCATGACAATGACCAGGGACGGAGCCAGCATACAGTGAGGGGTTCATTTGAATCTCATTCGACGAAAAATTATATTATTTATATTAGATTAAAATAATTTTTTTATGTATACATAATAGACATCGAACCTCCTTCAATTAGTTTGTGTGTTTATTTTTTCAAGTTTTGAATCTCTTTAATTAAAATTGTGGTTCCGCGACTGAGAATGACATGCAAATTGCAAATCATGCAATGTTTTCCAGGTGATGTTGTGTCTGTGGATCAAAATAAGTGATGTCATTTTCCAGCATATTGGAAAATATTAAATTATTATATTAAAAGAATACAATGATTCACGTGATCACAATACTAACTTGTATATGTATGAATATTTGATTGTGAATCAATTACTATATATACTATTAATTTTAAATTACTATTAGAATTCATAATTTTTAAATCATAAACTCACCTTTGAGAGAATATTGTATCATTAGTAATTCGTTTTAACTATGACTATTTGCATAATTTTTCCTTTTAAATAAATAATCTTGAAACAAGAGGCCTTGTCTCAATCATATTCATATTTATTGAGTCCAAAATAATTAGTATATTGAAGTATATATCTCTTTTTACTATGTGACCAAGAAAAACTACTCGCTTTGATCACTTTTATTTGGCATTGTTTTGTTTTTTAAAATTAACTTGACTAAATTTCAAAGTTAAATTGAATATTTGAAATATAAAATTTAGATGATTGAAAATTATATGAAAAATGTTATTAGTTGTAGTCATTCTCATATTAATATGATGAAAAAATATATCTTAAAATGTTGGTCAAGATCCATATAGTTTGACCTCAATAAGTGAAATAGTGACAAGTAAAAGTGAACGGAGGGATTATAAAATAATCTCCATATTAATCAACAGGAAATAGTGCTTTAGATTCCTTAATTATTTGATAAATCTAATTTTGTTAAATGGTTATATTCAACCTAGCACATTTAGCTCCTAAGTACACTTTGATTCATCAAGAGGGATAATCACTACTTAATTTTTATTTAATTATACTAAAATTGTTAAATACTAACATTTTGTAACAAAAGAAAGTCATTAGAATAAATTAGTCAAAATTCACAGTTTGACGTTCAAAAAATAAAATTTGACAAGTAGAAATGAACGATTTTTTTTGTTTTAAATGTGAATTTTACTTTTGTTGTATTTAATAGAAAATAAAAAGTTAATAATGGAGGAGCTACGCCATACAAGTGAATTAAATTAAACGAATCATCATCATATTTATTATTAAAATACAATACTCAATGATACTCAATATTTTTTTTATTACAACAACAATAACATATCCAGTGAGATCTAAGGAGGGTATAATGTACGCAGACCTTACCCCACTACCTCAAAGGTAGAGACACTGTTTCCTGGAAATTTTTTCATCTAAAAAACCTATATACAGAACAAACTAAATATGAAAAAAGGAAAAGAAAAGAAAACCAGAAAAACAACAGCAACATAACCAATATAATCCCACAAGTAGGATCTGAGGAAGGTAGAATGTACGCAGATCTTATCACTACCTCGTAGAAACAGAGAGATTGTTCCCTGGATATACTAAATATTATAAACAATCAATAAATCACATAATAATAATAATAATAATTTAAAAGAAAAAAAAGAAAGTGACATCCAGGTGGAAGCAAAAATATGAAAAGGGCTCATCAAGATTTTATTGTCCTAAATTCATGTGGTGATGGCTTTCCCATTTTATTTTGCTTTCTTCACTCATTGGCCTATCTACCTTTTAAAAAGTTAAAAAGAATTATACACATCCACATATACTATACTTTAATTATTATATTTTTCTCATTACACTTTATAATTCTTTTTTCTTTTTTCTTCCTCTTGGGAGACATCTACAAAGAATGTTGTCATCCCAATCTTAACCATACACATGTTTTTCATTAGAATCTTACATAGTATACCATTATCATTTTTCTACTTTTACCCTACTTGGTAAAATAACATTCATAGGTTAATTATACAGTTCTTTAATCATTACAATATGTAATCATATTTCTCACCTCTTATTTTATGTTATACTTTATAGGATTAAGTATGAAGTTAAAAATATTGATTTAAATTCTAAAATTTATAAAAGCTAGTGAAAGAATATATTGGAGTTTTATTACTTTATAATTTTATTTTTGATTATGTAAAAGATTTAGAAATACATATAAGAGATCTTTTTTTTATTAAAATAAGGATATTCAAGACAAGGTGAAAGTAACCTGCCACAGTGGACAAGAAGAGGGAGGTGCGACTGAGATGGTTCAAGTATGTGAAGAGGAGATGCACAAATGTTCTAGTGAGGAGGTGTGAGAGGTTGGCAATAATAGATACGAAGAGAGGGGTAGAGGTAGGTCGAAGAAATACTAGGAAGAGTTGATTAGACACTGATGAGTCGCGAAAACGCTCGTCATTTGACACTTTTCTAGCTAGAATCTTTGCGAATTCTCAAGCAAATTGTTGCG
>JBCEWC010008535.1:0-19841 GCA_038996855.1 Solanum aculeatissimum | reverse complement strand
CTGTTTGTAAGGCTACATATGCTAGTAGCTCTATGATGTAAATTTGGATCCCAGCCTTTAGTGCTGAAAGATTTATACATTGAACAGTTACCTTTGTCAAAAAAAAAATTAGGACGGAGGGAGTATCAACCTAACTAGGTTCATGATTTAGGTGCTAAATGTGCCTTACATTATACCTGTATAAAGTATGTCTAGTTGGATTATAAGCTGCAGTTCTTTAAGAAAAGACTCCTGTTTTTTCCCGTCTTTCTTCTTCCTTCTTCCTTTATTTCTTTCTCTATTTCTTCGTTTTCGTCTTCTTATTTTTTATCTTCTTCTCGGTCGTTGTTTTTCTGCATTTCCATCCTCTTCTTCTTCTTCTTCTTTATCTAGGTCAGATTCTTGATTTCCATGTTCTCCTCTTTCTCCTTGTTCTGATACTTGATTTTCATTCTTTCCATTATGCTCCTGTCAACGGAGCTTAAGAAATATCCTGTTTTTGTATTCCTTTGAGAGAGTTAGGGACCTAATGTTAAGAAAAATTTCAGACTCGGGACATTAAATTTAACAACTATATAACATGAGAACTGAACATTGTATTAGAGTAATCCAATTCACTCTACTCTGGTAATGTGTGATGTTCCTGCTTAGTCTTCCTCCGAATGATTTTTGGAAAATGTGATATTTTCTGTTATTATTTCAATATTTGTCCCCTGGTACTTTTATTACAGAGGAGTCAAATTAACATTGTAACCCCAATTTAACACAGCTTTTAAAAAACTCTATACCTAGTCATAAATATGACGCATGAATTGAGATAGATGGAGTAATAAGTTCTGGAACTTGACATGATTGAGTGTAAGGAGTATAAGAATTTATGTTTTCTTCTAATTCATCATCCTGTGAATATGGTAAAGAATTAATTAAACCATTTGCTCTATCTGGTAGAAAATATACAGAGGATTTAATGTTCCCTAATAATGGATTCATCTCTTTCCCTATCTCCATTTGGTGTGGTTATTTAATTATTTTCATTGGTAATGAAAAGAATAATCGTTTGGGTTGTGTATCTATGGTAGAAGAGAAGGTTCCATTGCAACTATTATTTATTCACTTCAGGGTTCCTCATCTCTTCGTTTTTCTTTTTTAAAAAAATGAATAAAGAAAAGCGGAGGAGGGTATGAGGAGAAATGACAAGACGATATTGGAGCATAAATGGAAGAGATGGCGGAGGCAGGAGTTACTTTTGGTTATGGTATCTGCCTAACAGTTGTTATGAATTTTAAGTTATATTGATGCATCGTTTCCTCCACCAGAAATCACTTTTTTAGTTGATTTGTTTTAGGAGCCTTTTTTTTTTTTTTTGAGAAACATCTTTTTGGTGTAAAATGCTTGTTGATGTCTCATTTTTATAAAAATAAATAAATTTACATTTAACTAGTTACATTGTGTGCGTTTCAGCTGTTTGGGGTGGAGCAAAATTGGCAGATGTTCTAGAATTAGTTGGTATACCTTATCTGACATGCATCACACAATCTGGAGGAAAACATGTTGAGTTTGTGAGCATTGACAAGTGTAAGGTGATTATGTAGAATATCTTATTCCTTAATAAAATTGTTGTTTCTTTGTTCTCTTTTCTTCTCTTACATTTGTTTATTAGAACTATATACTTTGCTGTAAAATTCCCTGGCTCAGCAACATATTTATGATTCTAGGAGGAAAATGGAGGTCCTTATAAGGCATCAATTCCATTGAGTCAGGCTACAAACCCTGAAGCTGATGTTCTGCTCGCTTATGAAATGAATGGAGAGGTAATACAAATCTCTGTCTTCTATCTTTATTATATATGTTTGTTTTCTCGTTTCATCTTTTTTGTCTTGTAAATTGATGGTATGTTTTACATTTGATGTTGTGTGTGACTTTGGTTTTATATCAGCTTGACTTTTTTCCTTATTTAGCTTTCCCAATAATGTAGCTGCTTTAACTATGTTTAAAAAAATTACATCTGAAAATGATTTAATTGGTGTTATCTGTTATTTAAGTTGAAGTATGTCCTTTTAGCCCGTTCCAACATAATATCCAGTTTTCTAACGCAAATTATTCAAACAAATTATACTCTAATTTTAGCTTTAAGCCACCCACAGACTGTTCTCTGTATAGCTTTCCTATTGTACACTTTAAAAGACAAGTTTCATGTGGGTCTGTATTTTCCCTTGTTAAATATTGAATAGTGCAGTTTATAAGTTTCTCTACAATTTGTTCAAAGTCAAAACCAAAGATCCTATTTGAAACTGTAGGAGAATTTCTTCTTATTTTTTTGCTCTTGATGTGACATAAAGGACCATGCTTTGTCACTTTCAAATCCAATATGACGAACTAGTCAAATGGGTTTGTCCTTCAGTTCTAACTTTGTGGAGTTGTCTGGTTCATTAAGCGATGAGCATTGTGTTAAATTTGAGTGATTGACTTGAGTTTTTAGTCACTCTCAGTATATCAATCAATTGTAATCTCGTGTGTTGAATGCTGTGCCTTATTATAATATCAAATGGCATCGTTGTTTCATGAAGTATTTCAAATTTGTTGAGCAGAATTTTGTGAGTTGATTGCTTCAACTGGGGATGACTTTCTGAATTTATTTCCACTTAAAATTAATGTCATCTATTTGATTGTGGTCCACTAAGACAGCAATCAGTGGGAAGAAAGAGGGTGATATCTGATTGGCAGAGAATTATACTTTTAATTACATGTTGAGCCTTCTTAATAAAAAGCGGTGTTTTGAGCATAATAACAACAATATATCCAGTGTAATCTCACAAACAAAGTGAGGTCTGGGGTTACTTTGAGCATGCTATTCTAAAATTATCTTTGTTATTTTGTTTCTACGCTTGAATCTTGGTAATGAGAACGCTAGCATTTTGAATGTCATCTTGGAAACTTCTGCTTCTGCCCTTCACCCTTGCAATTTCCTTTTAAAACCTGATAAGTTGATAGCTCAATTTGCAATATGCTATACTAACCTTACTGGATTCACATGTAAAGCCACTTAATAGGGATCATGGCTATCCACTGCGTGTGGTTGTCCCTGGTGTGATAGGTGCCCGTTCAGTTAAGTGGCTTGATTCCATCAATATCATTGCCGAAGCATGCCAGGTTACTCTTTATGTAGTAACTTCAGAATGATGAAACAATTTATTTTTTAAAACTTGCTAACACAATATCTGCTGGACAGGGATTCTTTATGCAAAAAGACTACAAGATGTTTCCTCCAACAGTGAACTGGGATAACATCAACTGGTCTACTAGGAGACCACAGATGGACTTCCCTGTTCAGGTAATTGGTTAAATTTCTTCCTATCATCATGTTTTTGTTGAGGTTATTTTAGTTTTTTGTATATAGAGTTGTCTATCCTGTAAATAGGTAGACTGGGAATTCAAGATTACAGGTTTGGCTGGCGTTTGTGTCAAAAATTTAGAAGTTGTATTCGAAAACCTTTTCAGATTTTTGCAGAAACTCTTTTTTCGATCTTTTGAAGCAAGCACCACCTTGATCATTTTATTTGGATATAATAACTTGATAAACAGTACTTGTATGAAATTTTTGAGTCACTTGTGGATTGTGTTACCCCAATTTTCTGTGTTATGCGGTGTTTGGATAATGAAGAATTCATTATGTTTCCACAAAATGCTGAAGCAGTTGTCCATTATGCTTCATGCTTTTCATGATTTTGCAACTGGCTAAAGGACTACCGCCACTGATTATTCCCAGGTTCCGAACTTGGACATGCTTAGGACCCACTTGGCCCATAGCTTCACTTGTAAATACTGAAGCAGCATTTGCAAGTTGAGGTTTGGCCATGAAGTTGAGGGATCTGTTGATGTTGATTTTCAAGTGAAGTTTCGTCAAATCTTCAATTTTCACTCACAAATCTCAACTGTGCAAACTTTATTTTACAACTTCAACTTCAAATTATTTTTTTTCTTAGTTTTAACTCATATTTTGTCGAGAGAATTCTTTAGTTTCTCTCTCTATATCCATACATTACACACCCACAGAGGTCATTAAACTTGAGAGAAATACTTAGTTGGATATGACAGTTGGATTTAAATGGTTGATGCGTGTGTACTAATTTGTTTGACTGAATCTTACAACCGGGGTTATGATTTGCAATAACATTACGTCAAAACTTCTCTTTTCCTGTGTAATAAGTATTGATGTCCCTGAGATATGGTGTTACTAGAGTTCTTTACATGATGGTTCTAGAAAGTAGAAAGCATTGTGATTACTTTGAAGAGGGTCTATTTTCCAGATCTGAGATGATCCAACCAGCCAACTGGCTGTTTATCAAATGATTGATTGATCTGGCCTGACTTTGGCATTTATATCTTGCTGTTTACCAACATGACTTACAACTTAAAATTTGTCAATTACAGCTTTATACCTTTTTCTGGTTACAGAGCGCAATATGTTCCCTGGAGGATGTGAGTGTTGTAAAGCATGGAAAGGTCAGTTTTAATATGATAAGCTTTGTGTTCAAGCATTTCTTGACTTTTATCTTATTTCTTTAATGGACACTTTTACATATGCATGAGTAAATGAGATTGCACTGTCCAGTGTCCGAGTAAAAAACAGAGTTGCATGGTTTAGTTATGTAGTCTTGTTTTGTACTGCTGTACATAGACAATCACAGTACTTCATTAGGTTGTTCTAGCAGCTGGTATTTGTTTTCAGATTACCATCAAGGGATACGCAGTATCAGGTGGTGGGCGTGGCATAGAAAGGGTGGACGTGTCTATAGATGGTGGGAAAACTTGGGAGGAAGCCACCAGATACCAGAGAACTGGCATTCCGTATATTGCTGATGATTCAAGTAGTGATAGATGGGCATGGGTCTTTTTTGAAGCTGAGGCAAATATTCCCCAGAGTGCGGAAATAGTTGCTAAAGCGGTCAGTAACTAGTTATCTGTAAAATTTTCCTGTTTTCTTAATTCTAATAGAAAAAAGGTTCAACTGTTAACTGCAACAAATTTCTGATGAAATCTACCTTTAGAATGAGATGTTTTCGGGATCAGTTTTAGATTTCAGTGAAGTATTCTTTCTAGTATTCTAAGGACTGCAGTTTTAACATGAGAATGTGCAACGGCACATCTAGCAATCCCATAATTTGCTATATGCATTAGAAGTTGCTTTCTCATGTTATTTTACACTGGAAGACATCAGTCTGCCGAATTTCTTGCTCGGTTCTCAGTTGGTATTCTATGTTTAATAGGTGGATATATCTGCAAATGTCCAACCTGAAAGTATAGATTCTGTCTGGAATCTTAGAGGAATCCTGAACACCTCATGGCATCGGGTTCAAGTTCGAGTTGGTCAAGCAAATCTTTAGGCTGTGTTTTATGTGTTGACAGTATTCAGCATCACAGGCCAAGGTGGTTTGTGTCTTCCTAGCTTAAAATGAAAATAGCATTGGTTGTTTGTATCTTTCCTAGCTTAAAATGAAAATAAATTTTCTCTTGATGTTGTCTCAGAATACTAATGGAAATAATGTTAATTTGGAAGTGATTGCATCTTTTAACAATCAATTGTGTTGGTTTCATCCCCAGTATCTATTTCTCTCTATATTCCTTTGTAGTTGGATCTGGGTAAGCTCGTAATTATTTGTTTTGAGTTTTGGGGTGACAGAACTACTGAAGTGAAAGCAAGAGAGTTTTCAATCGCAGCTGGTTAAAATATTTATGAAACTGGTTATTACATTCTGCTTTACTTTGCCAGTGGCATCTTTTTCATTAGTTTGGTCTCTCAACATGTCCTCTTCCCCAACTTGTTTGGGACAGAGGCCTAGTTGTACTATGTCTTCCTCGCCAGCTAATGATTGCATCTTCTTGCTGCCTCAACCACCACATGGTAGTCTATTCTTTCGCCACAGGTAACTTGCTTTTCTTCATTTTGAGCATATGCTTGTTTACTGCAATTTCAAATAGGTTGTACTATAGAAACACAGAATGAGGTTGTAGATTCGTGTGTCTGTTATTAAACTAAACTAATGAGTCACAGCCCAAAGTTAAACCGATGGAGGAGTGTAAATGATTTAGGATGAGAAGTGAGACAAAGTAGATCTTTGATGTAGTACCCTCCAAAAAGAACGAAGATGAAGTGGGATGAGATGAGATGATCAGTTTGAGGTGCATTCATACGTAATTAGACAAGTTGAGTATGAGCACGTTTGTTGTTGAAAAAAGTTCCATTTATCATACGTAAATGATAAAATTGTCATTCATAAGGAAATTGTTGAAAATGGTGATGAGGCACATAAAGACCAAGGAAAAAGAAAGGATCTGGGAAAGAGACGAATGTCGAATCAATTTGCATTTGTAAAGTATTCAAGATAAAATAGACAAAGCCCTCTTTATAGAATACGGAGGCCCTGAACAAGTCGAAGTTCTATAAAACTATTATAGCTCTCTACCCTAATTAGCAAGACATGGACCAACTCAAACTAACAGATAAGATGTTCTATCTAACTAAAAGATAAGGTTCTCTAATAGTAGTAATACTTTATTGTCAACTGAAAGATTAAAAGAATATTATACTTAACTAAAAGATAAAAGATAAATGCCCATCAAACGTTTATTTTTACTTGTCGTTGTTTAGCTTATCAAGGTCAAATTATATGAACTTTGACCAATATTTTAAGATGTGTTTTTTTAATCATATTAATATGTGAAAGATCGTAACTTATTCATTTTTTGTATAGTTTTTAACCATCTAAAAAATTTTATATTTCAAATATTAAATTTAGCTATTTTAATTTAGTTTTGAAGTTTATTCAAGTTGACCTCGAAAAGTGAAACACTGACAAGCAAAAGTGAACATAGGGAGTACATACGTTTTCTAGAATGCATGGGATGGTTTGACCACTTGTTACCTGGAATTCTATGCACGAATTTGTAAGAGTTGCGATTCATAGTTAAATTGGAATTTTGTGCAGGAATAATAGGAAAGTTGAAAGTAGTATTATCTCTGCTAATTCAGTAAATGATTCATGCATACAATACAGGTAACATTAACTTAATAGGAATTAGATTTAGTTGTTACTCTCTCATAAGGTAACGTGTTTGTTGTTAGCAATCTCTGATTCTGGTTGGACTAGTTTGTGGGAAAGTCGTTATTTAATTGATTTGAAAATAAGCGCTTATTCTCTTATATTACAAGTCCCAGTTTTACCTGCATCTTTCATCAACATGCCTGCCTATCCTTACTTGGGTGGTAATTCACCAGATAAGTGGTGTGTGTGTTCAATTTCAAAGGAGGACCATTAATCCATTTTTAAAAAAATAAACATATAATTTAATTTGATTGAACCAAAATGAGCGTGACAGAAAATCTCATCCTCTTAGAGGGACAGCAAGCCAAAGGAATAGCTGTAGACAGCGACAAGATAGGTCACTGTTTTGTGTTTCCCTACTTCACATGCCTATTCAAGGATGATTTATGGAGTCAAAAATTGTCTTGTCGATCTCCCTAACCCTTGGATTTATTCCTCGTGAATGAATGTGAATCGAATCTTCATTTAATGCTTCGTCGTTATATGCTATTTTTGGTTACACACTCTTTGTGGGAGGGGGGCATTGATATTGCCTTGAAAGGAGGTAAACAGTGGCATCTCTATGGCTGCATGTACTTTATCATGTCAAGTACAACAAAACTAGTTAACCCGCTGACACAACCTATGTCTAATGGGGACTGACATATTCTGCTTTGAATAAGATTTGATAATATCAACCTAACCACGTAATTGTTAATCTGTCGGACTTTTTGTTCAATAGTATGCTGTTGTGCTTTGAGTTGAGACATCATTCATTGCAATATTAAATGTTTTGTTGGTTGTTGAGAAATCCCCAAGGAGACACCATTCCATTCTTATCTATGATATACGTAGAGACGAAAATTATATAAATATATTGTTAAGTTAATTCGACTGTATCGTTACTAGATACACTTTTACCTAGCCTTAAAGATAAAATATAATATTATATGTTACTCTCTACTCAAAAGTAACCATCACTTTAGCTAAACAAATATCACCTTTAAGATGCAAGATGAGACTTGTTTCTAATTATATCCTCTTAAAGACTACATAATATCATCACTTTCATTATTATTAATTTTGTGAATTAAATATGGATGACTTAGTAATTATTTTTTAAATGAATTTGAATAGAGTTAAAATAGGAGGGAGAAAGCCTTTGAGTTTAGGATTACTGGGTGTGGAGGATTTGAGTTTTGAGGGCTGGACAAGTTGTGTAGAAAATAGTACTTTTTGTGTAGATTCTAGTTGAAGGGGACCGGTCCCTTTCATTTTGATTCCCATCCAAACAAAGAAAATCCCTTTCCTTCCCTCCACAAACAAGGTACTATGAATATATAGATGCTCCAGAACATGCAATGTAGTGCTATTTTGTTGTCTCATTGTTTATTCAACTCACAAATTACAAACGCTTGCTGTCTCAACATTTCCATGAGAAAAATGCGGTAATAAAGAATAATTGCCGCTTGGATATGGTAAAAAGATAAATTCCCTCTAATAAAATAGTGGGAGGATAAGTGTCATTTCATGTATTATTTCATGCAACTTCATGAAAATGCATGATCAGAACAGTTTACTGCATGAAAACAGCCATCACAACGGACAAAATGCTATATTCCGAGTCTATTAGCATTTAAGTAGCAATTACAATATAAATGCTTTAAAGAAAAGCATACAAGTGAAGACTTAATCACCTACTCGTCTTTTAATATTCCAAAAGACAGATCAATAACAGCTATTGAAATATTTATGCATGTGCGAATTAACATATTATATATGGACCAAACTATTTTATTACCTATAGATGTACAAATATACGGTCGACAGTTTTCTTTGTTTAAAAAATTGATAGACATGGTCACCTTCTTCTCCATCTTCACCACATACCCCTTCATTCTTCCATGCTTTTGTCTAATAGTAATTCTATATCTATGGTATGTCACAGTTGAACAATTCCAGCAAGGTGCTAGAGGCGGTGCTGGACCACCAACTTACCCCATCATAGGTTGCTTGATATCATTTTACAAGAACCGGTATCGGCTACTAGATTGGTACACTCATCTTCTCTCTAAGTCACCAACAAAAACAATCGTGATAGACAGATTAGGAGCGCGGCGGACCATAGTAACAGCAAATCCACACAACGTAGAGTACATGCTCAAAATCAACTTTGACAATTTTCCTAAAGGCAAGCCGTTCAATGATATTCTTGGTGATTTTCTAGGAAATGGTATATTTAATGTGGATGGAGAAATGTGGTACAAACAGCGCAAGATGGTTAGCCATGAGTTCACCACAAGGTGTTTGAGAGATTACGTTGTCAATGCCCTCAAAGAAGAGGTGGAGAACAAGTTGTTGCCTATGTTGGAATTAATGGAGGCTGAAAATAGAGCTTTTGACTTGCAAGACTTGTTAAGAAGACTTGGATTTGATGTGGTTTGCAAAGTTTCCTTGGGGTTTGATCCATGTTGCCTCGATGATTCTCTTCCATTTTCGCCTCTGCTAGATGCCTTTGAAAGGGCTTCACAGATATCTGCTGGTAGAGGAGCTGCTCCAATATTTGCCATATGGAAGGTGAAAAGATGGTTAAATATTGGATCTGAAAGACAGCTGAGACTAGCCGTTGATCAAATCCATTCATCAGTCGCTGATATCATCCGCGAGAGAAAGATTAAGCTCAGAGGAGAAAATCAGCAAGAGATCAATAAAGATCTTCTTTCAAAACTCATATTGGCAGCAAATTTTGATGAGGAGGAAGTCAGGGACATGGTGATAAGCTTCATTATGGCAGGAAGAGACACAACATCTGCAGCAATGACTTGGTTGTTTTATCTACTTACTCTCCATCCTGAGATAGAACATGAATTAGTTTCCAAGGAACTAAGGTTTATAGAAGCCGAAATGCTAACAAAGCATGAAATATTGAGAGAGATGAAATTCTTGAAAGCTTGCCTCTGTGAGACAATGAGACTCTATCCACCAGTTGCATGGGATTCAAAACATGCAATTGCTGATGATATTTTCCCAGATGGTACTCGTATCAAAGCTGGCAATAGAGTGACCTACTTCCCCTATGGTATGGGAAGGATGGAAAGCTTGTGGGGGAAGGACAGGTTGGAGTTTAAACCAGGGAGATGGATGCAGAATTCTGAAGAAGATGAAGGAGCAGAGCAGGCATCGAATTCGTACAAGTTTCCTGTCTTCCAAGCAGGTCCAAGAGTTTGCCTTGGGAAAGAATTGGCCTTTATCCAAATGAAGTATGTTGTAGCTTCAATATTGAAGCGTTTCCAAATCAGACCAGCTTGTTCGGATCCTCCTAAGTTTTTGCCACTCCTAACAGCTCATATGGCTGGTGGTTTTAAGATTTTTGTCCATAAAACTAAATATATTTAGATGATCCCTAAGTCTCTTTGCATGATCTTCACATGCTCCAACGAGTTCTCCTTCCAACAGCCGCCAGCATTGTTGCTGAGGTCTCTCAAGAATTGAGTTTTATAACAGGGCTTTCATTTTCTACCTAGCTGGGTTTTAATTCCTTCAGATTGGAACAAAACGAATTTTGAAGGACGTATCCAACTCAGGGAGTGAAATATGTATTGGTTGTACCTCCTAATTAGTATAAGAGATCAATTACTTTGAATAGGGCAGACATTGGCGCACATCCTCTAGGACAGCTGGGAAGGATTATTTCAACTTTGTCTAAAGATTCCAATAGCCAAGACAATTTTTTATTTTACTTTCCTGGTAATCTTTTCTTTTCACTTCGGCCGGAATAAAGAAGCTTGTGTGGAAAAAATTAACTAGACAAGAAAAGAAACAAAAAAATTGAAATCCTTCAGTCTTTAGGATGTACCAAGAGAAATTTGTTTAGAAGATAAAGGTGCTTTGTGACTTATTTTCCGTTCATTTTTTTTACTCTTCGGTCCCTTCTTGAAACATATGTTATCCGAGTAATCAAATAAATAATGTGTATAAAAAGTTATATTTACATAAAACAGAAAGGTATAGCCGCATGCTAAGACTACAATACCAAAAGGGAAGGTACACATCTCTAACTTCGGTACCAATTGAAGGAATCGCAGAAAGGAAAAATATCACATAAAATATAGATACAAGTCTCAAAGGTGTAAGTACCAACCAGGTGAGAGTTGAAAATCAATCTGATTTCCATTCTTACTAAGTTGTTAAATAAATTTGTTTTCTATGCTTTAGAATATACTCTTATATTACAACATGCTTTTCTTTTTTAATTACTGTATTCTTATCAAGTTGAAAGACACATGCGTTATCTTCACGCTATAATACTATTTACATTGGCAACTATTGGTTATTAAATTGCAACCAAGCCAGATGCCATAAACAATACTATTTTTTGTTGGTGCAAGAAATGCAAAGTAGACGTAATTCTTTAGTGACTTATTCAAACTCAGAACTTGTTTAAACCAGATCTGCAGTCTGAGGGGGCGCTGACCTTACCAATCTCGAAGCAGATTCCTGGCGGGAGCTAGGAGCATAACTAGATATTTACTTATATGTACTAACTAAATTTTACAAATATCAGTTTCCAATGTAAAGTAGGCCATGATGCCCTACTAACTTTTATTGATATCTCTTCTATTTATGGGTTGTATTTCCTTCTCCAGCTCCTCGACAAAACACAAATGATGCTGCACAAAAAACTCAATTTCCAGTTGGAAGTGATTTTAAATTTCGACGATTGAAGAGAAATATGCATTGCTCGTGCAAACAATTTTTTTGTTTTTTCCAAAGGATTTCCTCATCAATTTTTTGCCGGCAGTGAAAAACAATAAATCTTTTTTCTCTTTAACAAGAACAAGTCTCAGCAGGCTTACAACTATTTTGACAATGATTTGGCTATCGGAAGAAGAAAACAAAAACTGAACAATTGACATCGACTAATGCTGCAATTCACCTAAATAGTCTGGCATATTGGAAATTTCTTCTTGATCTGGATGGGGTCATTTAGGTAGCTCGCGAATTTACATATCCCTCGCGTAGCTGAACATGAAAAGAGAAATCCATGAATCATCTGCTAGCACTCTTGCAAGAAATGTAAAAGTCATGCAACTTACATTATTCTCTAATGTAGTCATTCCTCTGGCTCTTAAAGTGCTAAGCTTCCAAACTGTTTGTTCCAGTCCTCGTATGCACCAAGTTCACTCAAAGACACAGAAGGCCTTACCTCTTGTAACGCACTCTCAAAGTCCTACGCAAAACAACATATTGAAAATTTTGTGATGAGAAAATTACGGAATAGTATACAACTGAGTAGTTCTTTGCTTTTGTTTTCTCTTACAGAATCTAACTTCCGCTGTTTTTGTGTGCCTGCAAAATTACCTGAAGGGTTACTGGTCTCATATCCTCCTTCTTTAGCTTTGTAATTTCAATACCATGCCTGAGAGCTTCCCTCAATGGACCCATGGAAGCATCCTTCACTAAGTTCTTCATGTCAGACCCAGAATACCCTGAAAATTTAAGCAAAACATGATAAATAAGAAGTCACAAATAAAAGGAAAAAAGAACATAGGAACAATGGACAAACTGCAGCCTCATCAGATCAATGGGACTTGATGTTTTTGAATGTTAGCAACATGAGTTACGAATACCTTCCGTAAATTTGCAAATGGAGACAATATCGTCATCTGAAAGCTTAAACAACCCATCCTTCTCCAATAGACTCTTGACAATCCAAGCTCTTGCTTCTGTATTCCAAGAGATATGGTCAACAATACAGGTCACAGTAGTCCATTGCTGATTATTTTTTTTTTTAAAAAAGAGAGGCTCTGGCTTGCACCTGAGGAAGGAAGTGGAACATAAAGTCTTTTAGTAAGCCGTCTCCTTGCAGCCTCATCAAGTTCTTGGGGCCTGTTTGTGGCACCTGTTTCCATGAATGATACCATCAAATTTTCTTCTGCAAGTAACTAAATTAAGGATTTTTCTGTAGTAAAAAGGAATCTGGCAGATTGAAATTTCTCATTTAATTGCCCAGTATACAAAAGTACACCTCATGGATTCATCCACAACGCACACCTCTTGGGCAAACAAAGGAAATTTGACTGGCATGGGTTTGTGACTGTAACTGGTTACTTGGTTTTTAAACGGGAATCTGCTTCTCTAAACATGCTGAAGTGTAGAGGAATCCAGAAATCACCTATAAGAAGAATCTGTTCGCTCACATTGTCAAAGCCTTCCATCTCGATCAGAAATTGAGTCTTCAGGCGCCTACTAGATTCGTGTTCACCTTCTGACTTGCGCTGCAATCATGAAAAGTCTTATAGAAAGCTCTCTATGTCCCTACTTGGCAATCAGTTTATGGAGAAGCAAAGTCCAGCAAAAAGCTAAAAATATATTGTTAGTATGCACGTGTACATGCATGATTGATGCTGTGCTGCAGCCATAACAAGTTTTCAACTACAATGTCACTCCAAAAATTCACAAGTAGAGAACACTGAATTCTCTACTATAAATCATTTCTCATATGTTCGCCCTTCTGTTTCCCTCTGCCCTAATGATTCTAAATTTATTTTTTTGAAAATGCCAAAAGCCCCAAATTGGTAGGGAGTCAAAAGTTGGTATAACACCAATTTATATATCAGCTAACTAAGGATTTGACAAGAGAAATAAATTCCTTGTCAGTGCATGAAACAACCACAATTCTGATTAAATCCAACATTTCCATTTTACAGAAAAGGAAGGAAGGAAGCAATTTGCAAGATATGCTCTTCTTCAAATTATTGCATCCCATTCAGTATGCAAAAAGCATGCACCAAGGAAAAGAGTTCTCTTTACACTGAAGCTATGTTGCTCGGATTCTTCAAAAATGTCAGCGGGTGCATGCCGGATTCGCCAAAAATATTGTACTTTCGGAGAATCCAACACGGGTGTGGCATTGAAAGTGAAGAGTCCACGCAACTTAGCACTGAAGTATCAGAGAGTTACATACCTGAGACAACAGAGAATCTATTTCATCAACGAAAATAACAGCTGGTTGACGACAACTGGCAACGCCAAAAAGCGCCCTCACCAACTTCTCCCCCTCTCCAATCTACAATCATGAATTCAAAATCACTAGCCAAGATAGTTCCATACACCTTTAAATAGATATCTAGAACAAGATAGCTGGAACACAGGTCTCATGCACTAGATTATAGTAATCCAGATCAAGCAAAATATTAAATTCACTTACACTACCTGTAATAACTGAAAATAAGACCTAATCAAAACTCCAAATATCATACACGCTTGCCCAATCCATTACATTTCCTTGTCATTTTTTATCAAATTCCCAGGTGTGAATTACAGCATCTTGTACAGCTATACCACTAAACTCCAAATGACTTGGGAGATTTTCAGTTTAATGTTTATTCACTCGGTGTTTCATATATCATAAACCTAGCTGCTCACCATAAAATTGTAAGCAAGGTAAAATGTTTATGCTGCCTACAAAGAGATTATGATTCCTGTAAGATTTGAGATCCAAGAGATGAATTCATAGCTTAAAAACAGTGGCGTCCCCATTACCTTATTTATCGCGATTCATATCGATAGTTAAATATCCTGCAGGAAGTTGAGGGTTTCATCCTCCTCTTCTTTCAAGAAAAAGGATCAAGTACATTTCAGTTTTTCATAGAATAATATACATAAACAATAATACGACATACCCACTTGCTTGTCAAAGAGCTGGCAGATATGTAAAAGAAAGTTGCTTTTGCCTCGCCAGCAATAGCTTTCCCTATCATTGTTTTGCCAGTTCCCTAAAGCATGAGAGATTTATAAGTTCACAGAGAACTGCTTCTTCTAAACCTGTCTTGACTAGGTGGATTAAGAACTTACTGGTGGACCAAACAGAAGAAGACCTCGTCCTGGAGATCGGCAGCCTTTGAATATGTCTGGACGTAATAATGGCCAGATGACCATCTCAGTCACACATTTTTTAGCATGTTCCAGGCCAGCAATGTCATTCCATCGCACATTGGGATCTCGATGCATAATCTCGTTGCTGATATGCTCAATAAGTCGAGGCTCTATATTCCTCAATTTCTCAGGAAGCTCACCATCAGGACCCACTAACATTTCCAAACTGAATGGTACAGAATATGAAGATTTAGGACAACCATTTCGCATTATGAGGCACCTTTATAGATCGTCTTGTGATCATCTTTCTTAAAATGGACTAAGCTAATATAACTTGAATTAAATAGCATAGTTAGCTCAAAGTAGATCTCTACTAAGACAAAACAAGTAAAAAGTCAACTAACCATCTCCTTGTTGAATCATCTAATGTATCTTCTCCTTTCCCAGTATTACGTGAAGTAACATTGCCTACATTATTGCCACTACCTCTGATAGGAGGAATGAAATTGCCCCGTATGCCACGGCGTGGAAAACCATAGGACCTGACTCCACAGCCTTTGTTCATCAAGGTGTTATCGTTTTGCGGGGAGATTGAAGCACTTGGTGATCTGCCCAACCCTCGCCTCTGTCTTGTGTCCATTTCCTACAGCATGAAATGATCAGAATGGACACATACACAAAAGAAAACAAAAAAGAAAAACAAAAGATTTACAAATCTGAGAAGTTTCAAGAGCGGCAGTCCCTTGGGTTTAAGGAGTTGATCAACTGTCTTCTTCTATCGAAATCTAGGTCCATAAAATTCTCTCCTGTTACACCAATCTTCTTAGTTGTTATTAAAATATACTCTTCTTACTCTTAATCTAAAATTTGACCTTATATAGCATACAAAGTTTCTGATAAATAGGAAAATCTTTTATCGCATTGCATTTACTCATTTCCTCCCCCAGGGAATGGTCCACCTGAGTACTTATGGGTTTTAAATTAGGGAATCAAGAACTGTTAATCAGACCCTTATGTTTGTTGATTGGACTTCATATAACATTTTTGGATTAAGAATAAAAATAAAGAATAATGTGAACGAAAATAAGTTGGTAGTCAGACAAGGAATCCTTTTCTGTGCATTAAAGCAAACAAGTCAAACAGTCTTGATTAGACAAAATACAACAACAACAACATACCCAATGGAATCCCACAAGTGGGGCCTAGGAAGGGTGAAATGTACGCAGACCTTACCACTGCCTCATAGAGGTAGAAAGGTTGTTTTCTGGGAACCCTCGTCTCAAAAACCCATAAGTAGAATAAACTAGATATGGAGAAAAAGGGAAAAGAAAAGTAAAAAGGAGAATAAACGAAAGGCACATGATAGTATTTTTTCATCATATTGATACGAAAAAAATTGCAATTTATAATACTTTTTCGTATAGTTTTTGAATATTCAAATTTTTATTAAAAAAACATCGAATTAATATAATCTAATTTAATTTTAAAAGTTAGTCAAATTGACTCTCGAAAAGCACAACATGACAACTAAAAAGGAATTGAGGGAGTATTGTTTCAGAAAGTTGTAGGCTTGTAGCTGTGAGAACATACGTAACTCAACATTCAAGAAGCTTCCATGAGAATTGAAAGAGGTACCAGTTTTGTTCTAGCAGTGACAAATCCATTTGGAGAAGCATCAACATCAGCTTCTTCAGTACACAATGGGGACGAAATGCTTTCGTCTCTAGAGCTACTGCTTTCCCTGTTCAACCGTCTTGTTTTGGAACCATTGACACAGGTTCTTTCTTCCTCTTCATCTTTAATGTCCACGGCTTGATGTTTTGGGTAGCTATGCTTTGAGTGAAATCTATCAACAGGGAGAACCTCTGGGCTACTATCATTTGCAAAGCTTCTATTTTTTATCAAGGAGAAATCTCTTGGACTAGTGTATGCAAGTGTATTTGAGGCCCGGCTACTCACATTGGCATGTCTGTTTAATTGATTTCCCTGCAAAATAATACACTTCAAATGACTTCACGTATTCTCAAACAATCACTCTTTATTCACAGCAATGGGAAGTAACTTGAAAAAAGTTCTTATAGATGCAGTGAATTCAAGAGAAAGGGAAAAGCAAACAAAAAAACAACAAGTGAGTAAATAGGATTCTCGGTGCTGGTGATAGAAAAGAAACAGGAAATAAATAAATTATTTAGTCCACACACCTGTTCACCTATAACTGTGCCTCCATGTTGCTGAAAAAGAGAAAGAAAATACTTAGACTGCTTAATCTTCTCAATGTCAATATCTTTTTCTTGGGTAAATATGCAGCCTGGATCTCTCCCTGCTTGTTCAAAGGCGTGGCTGAAGATATATAGCTAAGATCAGCAACTTCAACATGTAAGAACATATTGGTTTATCGAATTATCTATATTGCTAATACGGGTGAATCGTGAAATGATGTACAAAATGATTCTTACAGGTTCTAAATTGTACCCAAAAAAAAAAATAACAAACCAAGTACAGGCTCTAAATTGTAAAAAAGAAAAACAACACCAAGGAAATACTTGTACTATTCTGTTTGACTTCGAGCTGTGAGAAAAGAACGAATGATGCAATTGGATTAAGGTATCCTTTTCTGAGGATTGATAGTTCACTGAAGTAAAATCACAATATACCTCAATTGACTCTTTATTTAGAATGAATCAATTTACTGTTGGTTCATTTGACAAGGATGGCTTTTAAAATGGAAGAGAATAAAGGAAAAGAAGTATCACATCATTCTTGATGTTTTCTCCTCAATTTTACTAAACCACGCTGATATTTTTCAAAAGTTTTTGCAAGTCTAACAGAAAATTCTATTAAAAGGAAAAACAGAATCACGTCATTCTTCATTTTTCACCTCAATTTTACTGAACCTTGTTGATATTTCAAAAGTTTTTCCAAGGCTAACAGAAAATTCGATTAAAAGAAAAATAGAATCAAATCATTCTTCATGTTTTTGCCTCATTTTACTAAACCGTGTTAATATTTCAAAAGTTTTTGCAAGGCTAACAGAAAATTAGATTAACAGGAAAAATAGATCACATCATTGTTCATGTTTTCTCCTCAATTTTACTAAACCACGCAGTTATTTCAAAACTTTTTGCAAGGCTAACAGAAAATTTGATTAAAGTTAGCTCAAAAGAAACAGATATGCCTGAAGCAAATTTTCTAAAATCTCTAAAAGGACATACACTCCTGAGATGAGAACTAAACTGCATCAAAATGCCAAATAGAGCAAAATACCTTTTGAAGTTAGAAATTAACTTCTAAATTGAAGCATTCATTTTAGTCAATATTCTCAAAGTAGCTTAGAGTGAAGGAAAACATCTAGTCTGTTGAAGAGTGAAGGGTAAAAGAGTACTTTTACTTAAGTTGTTAGGAAGTTAGTTAGCACTTAAACTAACTTCAGTTAAGTCAATTAGTCCCTAATTACTAGCTCAAGGCAGTAGCTAGTATATATGTGTATATTCACCTCTCTGTACATAATTAATTCAATTTTTCATTAGTTGAAATAAAACTTCCTTCAAGATTCTTTCAATTCCTAATCTTCTCTCTTTGTCATCTTGGATCTGAATAGCTCACAATACAAGAACATGGTATCAGAGCATCTGATCTTGTAGACATTCTGCTGTAAATCGAGTTGATGATTGAAGATTCTAACTTACAACAAATGAAATTACCCGCGATGCAGAGCAAATTTCAGAGGAGCAAAGGACTCGAAACACTGGAAACCAAGCTACTGAAGTGGATTATCAACACCCATTATTTCTGACACCTTTTGATGGGAGTGGCATTCAGATAATCTCATTTCAATTAACAGGTATTGAAAACTATCTCGTATGGTTCAAATCTATGAGAATTGCTCTATTAGGAAGAAACAAGTTGGGAATAGTTGATAGAACGTGTAAAAAGGAAAGTTTCCCAGAAAATCTACATAATCTTTGGGAAAGAGTGAATGCAATTGTGTTATCTTGGATAATGAATTCTGTTTCTACGAATCTTTTGGGTAGTATCATGTATGCGACTAATGCTCAGTTGGTATGAGATGATTTAGCTGAAAGATTCAATAAAATTGATGGTTCAAGAACCTTCATTTTACACAAAGAGATTGCTACTCTAAGCCAGGGTACTGAGTCAGTTTCAGTCTATTTTTCAAGTCTAAAGAATCTTTGGGAAGAATTCGAAGCCCTAGTACCCTCACCTAGTTGTGATTGTGAAAAGTCTAAAGAATTTGTAGCATATCTACAAAAATTGAAGTTGTATCAGTTTCTGATGGGCTTAAATGATAGCTACACTCAAACTAGGAGTCAGATATTACTAAGAAGTCCTCTTCCTACTGTAAACCAGGCATATGCTATGGTGATAGGGGATGAGAGTCAAAAGAGTGTGGCTGCTACTGCTACAACAGGTGTGTTTGGGGGACATCAAGGAAATGCTCAACATAACTTTGAAATGGCAATGTATGCAAGAACTGGTAACACTCAGGCTGCAAAATTTAAAAGGAACTACAATCTTGTATGTAAAGTGTGTAAGAAAAGGGGTCACAGCAAAGAAGTGTGTTATAGAGTTGTTGGTTATCCATCTGATTTTAAGTCTCAGAGAAAGGATTCAGGAAACACAACATACAATGCTCATTTAGTACAGGCTCAGTCAGAATTTGATCAAGGAAATCAGAATGTGTAGGATCCCATCAAATTCAACTATCCTCATAATACAAATGTTTGCAATCAGAACTTAGGACAATGCTCAGGATCTAAGCTTATTTGGATGATGGTTTGTCATGGTTTCATAATGTATGGTGTTGTATGGTATGGTATGGTATTGTACAGTATTGTACTATCCAATGTTTGGATAGACTGTATGGGTTGCTACTGTTTAATG
>JBCEWC010008534.1:0-19841 GCA_038996855.1 Solanum aculeatissimum | reverse complement strand
CCCACTTGAGCTTAGGGAAGCTAAGATGACCGAATTTATCAATCTTCATCAAGGCTCTATGACCGTGAGGGACTATGACCTCAAATTCACAAAACACTCCAAGTATGCTCCTATGCTTGTTTCAGATCCCCGTGAAAGAATGCACAAGTTTATCTCGGGTGCGTCAGATTTGGTTATGAAGGAGTGTCAGACGACAATGTTTATTAAGGAGATGGATATTTCAAGGCTCATGAATTATGCCGAACAAATTGAGGGTGAAAATTTGAAAGAGAGGAGGGTGCATGAGGCGAAGAGGGCCTGACTTGATTGTGGGTTCTCAAATGTCAAGGGTAGTGGATTTGGCCATTTCCAACAAGGCCAAGGTTCTAATGTGAATCTCTCTACTAAAGTGCCTCCTCCTAAGGCACCGGTTAGGGTTGCTCCCCGGTTTCCTCTTTGTGGCCATTGCGGGAAACATCATGTGGGTGATTGTAGGAAGCTTTTGGGTGCTTGCTTCGATTATGGTGGCTTGAACCACAAAGTCTCAAATTGTCCAAAGAATGTGAAAAAGGACCAAGTTGCTCTCGGTGGTCAAGGGCCACCAAAGGCTCCGGTTGGAGGTGCTTCAAGGAGCAACCGGTTTTATGCTCTCCATGCCCGCCAAGAAGTGGAGGAAGCTCCGGATGTCATTACGGGTATGTTAAAAATCTTTAACTTTGATGAAGATGCTTTACTTGATCGGGGTGCAAATCTATCTTTTTTTACTCCTTTGTTGGCTACTAAATTTCGTGTGAGTTTTGAAACTTTGAAGGAACCTTATTCTGTGTATACTCCCGTGGGTGATTATATTGTGGCTCGGAAGGTGTATAAGGGTTGTCCCGTGTCAGTATTACATAAGGTGTTTCTCGGTGATCTTGTAGAACTTGAAATGTATGATTTTTATGTCATTCTTGGGATTGATTGGTTGCATAAATCATATGCCTATATTGATTGTAGAACTAGGAGGGTCATGTTTCAAGTCCCTAATGAACCAGTGTAAGAGTGAAAGGGTGGAAATTCCATAATTAAGGGTAGGTTTATTTCTTACCTTAAGGCCCGGAGGATGATTTGGAAAGGGTGCATCTATCATATTGTTTGGGTTAGAGATTTTGAGGGTGAATCCCCTAGGCTTCAATCAGTTCTGGTGGTAAGAGAATTCCCCGATGTGTTTTCGGAGTATTTGTTCGGCATCCCTCCCGATAGAGAGGTGGATTTTGCTATAGACCTTCTCCTGGATACTCAACCCATTTCCATTCCCCCGTATCGTATGTCTCCAGCGGAGTTAAAGGAGTTGAAAGACCAATTGAAGGATTTGTTGGAGAAAGGCTATATTAGGCCTAGTATTTCACCTTGGGGTCCTCCAATATTGTTTGTGAGGAAAAAGGATGGGTCTCTTTGGATGTGTATTCATTATAGGCAATTGAACAAGGCGACCATTAAGAATAGGTACCCGTTGCCTAGGATTGATGATTTGTTTGACCAACTTCAAGGGGCTACTCATTTCTCCAAAATAGATCTCCGTTCGGGTTATCACCAATTAAAAGTGAGGGAGTGTGACATTCCCAAGATGGCTTTTTGGACTCGTTATGGTCATTTTGAATTTTTGGTGACTCCTTCGTATATTAGATCTCCAATATTGACTCCTTCGTATATTAGAAGTTTCGTTTGTTTAGCCGGCTACTATAGAAGGTTAATTGAGGGCATTTCACCTATAGCGTCTCCGTTGACCAAATTTACTCAAATGCATTGCATACCCGCATAATCCTTAAGAAGCCAAGTTTGCATACCCGCATACTTAGTGCTTAATTGTGCTAACCCATATTCTTTATCTACATGTTCTAACCATGTAGGGACCGGATACGATATCTACATTCTACCGGACGACGCTTGATCACTTTGTTGAAGACTTTACTAGTGGTGAGCCATTTTGTTCAAGGGCAATAGCACCACCGTCTATCTACCTAGTTTTTATTATGTCATTTACTTACTTATGTTTTGAGGGTGAGCCTCAAACTTGTCGAGGCCCCGCTTATTTGTGTTGAGGCTTGTTGGACTATTCTAAACTCTTGTAAGTTGACTTGTTATGTTAAACATTTGGGTTATGTAATACTATGCTTATTAGTCTTGATTATGAGGATTGACATTTATTATGCTTATGATATGAATGTTGGGAAATGTGAATGACTATGTGATTATGTGGAAAGTCCCATAATTCTGGTGTGCCCCCACAGCTTGAGTCCTACTTACCCGTCCCCTTAGAGATAATTGCTATGTGTTATGTGAATCCATGCTTGTCCCATTCCCGACAACATCTCCATACCTTGAGTCCCAAATCTCTTCGAGCTTATGTGTTATGTGTTTATCTTCCGCGCTTCCGAACCGATAATGTGTGTGATGATGCTATGATGGCTTGATCGAGGACTTTTGGGTTATCCTTCGCCATGTCACATCTAGGCCCCTATCCGGGTCATGACATAAGTCCGTGATACAGACTTGATACGGAGTAGTATATTTTCAAATGAAGTTTAATCTTTCTTCCTCATTTTGGCCCAGGAATGAATGTAGCCCATTTTCACACTAGTGGACAACAAATCTGTGATGCGAACTGGTCGCAAAGATTTATGGAAAAGTCTCGAATCACTCGAAAAAACATTCTACGGGTCATCTAAAAATCGAAGACCACCCATTTCCTACACAATGTTGCCCCGTGAAAGTGAATATGAAGTCGGATTTGCAAAATCATGCATGGACTTTATGATATTCAAGAAATACACTATAGGATACTTTTTTAAGGCATGTCAGAGATGTTACATTCATAGTTTGAGATTCAGAAGTCCATATTTTGGACTTGGGACTACGAGCCATTTCCTAAGGGTTGTAGAATGAAGTATGGTTCATAGATCCTTTCATAGAATGTCCCTACACTTATAAATATTCTAAATCACCTGTGCAACTATGAGGCCCCATCTATGGACCATAGATCACTTAATGAGTTGTAGATAGCTCCTCATAGTGTCACAACCCAAAATCGAATCCTGACTGAAAAGAATAAAGTAAAGCAAATGCAACCACAACATTTAAAATGAAATCCCAAAACATGGAGTCATGAGTACAAGAGAATCTAAAGTAGTACAAATAAGTAAAACAATGACGACTCAAAGTCTGAGCCTCACCATTGGATCTGATATTGATACAAAATCTGAGAGAATAGGATCAACTACCCTATGGGGATCCCTATGCTCGATCTGCAGGGAGGAAACAAAGTTGGGGTGAGTACACTGAAATGTACCTAGTAGGTTCAACCGAATGGGTATGAGAAGTTGAATAAAAATGTAGTAACTAAGAGTCTCTACCACATGCATCACAAGGTTAGTACAGAATATATTCATAATAAAAGAAGATAAAGATAATGAATGCAACTAGTAATGCAATGCAAATGAGATGAATGAATGCAATGTCATCTCAGGCCATATATCAAGTGGAATCACGACTGTCCCAGGGCCAATGCACACATCTATCGAACCAAAGCTACGAGATGGAACCCGGGGGCATCGCAAGCCATGTACTTAAATATCTCAAAGCGGTGCAGGTCAAAACTGTAGTATCTCGAGGCATCGCGGGCCTCATACTATAATGTCTCAAGTATCACAATGTCAGGTGGTAAAAATGTAATATAAGAGTGTGCATGCGAATACCACAATTCAATTATATATATATATATATATATTAATCATAAATGATAATGGATATACCAGTAGTCATGACATCAAAAATGCTATGTCAAGTGCATCAGCTAGTACACCATCAATAAGTCTCATATCACCACTCTCCTATCAATAATAAAAATGTTCATGAAACTGGACTCCACAAGTCCCAAAATATACTCATAAATCTCGAATGTATCACAAATATCATCAATTTACCAAACAAACTCTCCAATGATATCACAAGTCTCATATTATCACAATAACATCAAAAATATCTCAATTCTCAAGATTTCATCTCAATTCATCAATAAAAACATACTTTATTCAAATATTCTCATAACTAGTATCATGATTTCGTCAGAATTCTATCATATCAGCCCATTTACTCATGAATCAAGATAGATCTTACAATCATCACATGAACACATCTAATAACTCAAATCCAGTCCCAAAAAGGTTAGCCGAACCAACACCGATGCCACACTTGAACAAGCTTTTATATCAATTCAAGCCTCCAAATGATCACCAAATCAATGACCCATTATGAAAATTAGATACTACACATCAAGAGATGAATTTTGATACTCATATTGGCACAAATTAGTCCTAGGGAGAAAATGGTCAAAATTAGGGTTAAAATCCAAAGTTTCCGAATCTAGATATTGACTCAAAATTATAATTTTACGCGAGAAAAAGAGTTCATGGATGAAAATCTCACATAAATCGAGTTCAAAAAGAGGGAGAACTCATCCATTAAAGTTTCCAAAATCAAGACATAAAATCCTCATTTTCTTGACACTCAAAATTATGAAATTCAAGATAAAACAAAGACAAATAAAGTCATGGAAATTAATCAAAATGATGATAGAAACTCATACCCAAAAGAATTCCACAAAAATTCTCGCCAAAAATCACCTCTCAAAGCTTGAAATTTGTGAAAATGGTGATTTTTTGGATTTAAGACTAACCAGTTTATGTACTTTGCAAATGCAAAGGAAAAACTCAACAAAGCATCGCGAACGTAGGTCCAGGCATACGAACGTGGAAGGTTCACTAGCTAGACCTCTGCAAATGCAAATGGCTGGCTCATGAACGCGGAGAAAAGGAAGGCCAGATCTCAGCAAATACAAAGAGTCAACTGACTTGCACCGGAAACCAAAAAACAAGCGATGATAAAATCTCAATACGAACCCTCGGGATTCATCAAAAACCCAAATTTCATAAACATGACATGTACTCATACAAAAAATGGTAATCTAGACTCAATAGAATAATCAAAATTCAATTTCAAAGTCTCCTCAACACAATGACCAATGCAACTCAAATAAAGTACTACAAAATACAAAATACCAAAAATGCCCTTGAAAACTCTGAAAATTATGATGAGATAATTTCTAGCATTAGTTTCACCATCTGGAACTACTGGAACTTCACCATTTGGAACTACTGGAATTATTGGAATTTTGATCCAAGCTTTCGAACTCTGAGTGCTGACCAAAATCAAACTTTGGCTATGAAAATAACTTAAAAAAAACAACTTTGGGTCCAAAACTTTCATTGTAACTGCAAATTTAGTTCTATAACTTCTCCTAGACAAGATTTAATATTTTGGAGTTGATGGATCAATGGATTTCCGATTTGACACCTGAAACTCAGAATGGTATAAAAACTCACGTTTCAACAACTTAAGCTTCCAAAAAGATGTAAAACCTCATATTTTTATCTTTCAAAATGCAGGATTACGGTTTTAACAATATAAATAGTTCTAAATAGATCCAAAGTAACTTATAAAAGGGCAAAACAATAATTTCTCGGATAAGCTCAAAAATGACCAGCTAGACCATTACATGTGTTTTCTCCCAATCTCATTTTAAGTCATTTTAAATTAATTTCTCATCTTTGTGGGGACGTACAAACTTAGACTAGGTGGAATAAATTAGAGAGTGTTACTGTAACACCTCCCAACACGACTCAAAAAAGCCTTATAATATATTTGTTAGATATCTTAAAATTCATGTGTTAATTCATGAATCCGACTTCGTATACTTTTTCAGGAGGCAATATTGTGTAGAAAAAGGGTCACCTTCAAATTGTAGGTCACCCATATCAAAAAATATTTTTCGCATGAAATTACGCAAAACAGAATAATGTGTGACAAGTCCACATCATCCACTTGTTTCCCCATAGTACAAAAGTGGCCTAAACCTATTCGTAGGCCAAAACATGAAAAAAATGAAGTTTGTATAAATTTGCACTATTAGGGAACCAAGGCGCGTCGTGCCCCTGGTCTCTTTTAGTGTAAATTTTGTGGAACTTTTCTTTTAACAAGTGGAGTTAATTGGGACTTACCCCAACACCTTTATATATACAAAAACTAAAAAAATATCATATTTTTAGACCTAAATCTCTCTCTAAACCCTCTCAAAACCTCCCAAAACTTCTCTCTAAAAATTCTCCATCAAGTTCTTCAAATTTCTTGGGATTCAAGTTTCCTCCACTAAAAACCAAGATCCCAAAAAGGTTTCTCAAGGTTCTTCAAGTCTTCATCTTCAAATTTAAAAGTTTAAAAGGTATTCGGTTTTCTTCATCTATGGGTTCTTCCACCCATAGAGCCCTAAAACCTAATTTACTAAATCATTAATGTTTTAATGTTAATTTCTTATGGGTACTTCCTATTACTTCTATTAAGCATGAATTATGTTAAAAATCTTCATTTATTGGATGAAACTGTATGAGTTGATTACAAGGGTTTACTATTATGACCTATTTTATGAGATTTAAAGCTATGAAAATTATAATACCATGAGTCATTAAAAAGTTGATGAATTTATGAGATGAATTTCATGGTTCTATATCCAATTTTGAAAAATGGTATGTATGATTATGGTGGGTTGTCTACGAATGATTTAAGCTGATGATTTTTATTACATTGATGCATAGCCTTCTTGATTTACATGATTTAAAGCATTCATGATCCCACCTAATTATCATTTCGAGTTTTCTAAGGGAGTATGATATCCAAAGATGAGCGTTCAATTACAAGTTATGAAAGTTTATGAAAGTTAAAATTAAGATGTTTTGAATCCCCCAAGTTTAAGTTAAAGATGGTGAAAGGACAATTCTCACAAAAACATAAATCCCTTGTGATAAGGATAATTCTCAAATATTTGATCTCAAAGTTTAGATGAGCTACTCTTTATATATGATGATGATAAAGTTATGCTTTTAAGTTTATGAATAACTGCGAGTATGCTTATATTTTCAAATGTATTTTGTGGGAATGACTTAGCACCAAATGAGGTATTGTGGTGAGATTCGATAAGAAAATTATAGTAGAAACCCTTTGACTCATTAACTATGTGCTACCATCTGAGTGTTTGAAGGCTAGCTAGTGGATCTACCTAAGCCATACTATTTACTAAAGATACATATGAGAATGTCGTTGGAGTTTTACTTGGAAAGTTGCCTCCCCATACCAACGTAGGGGGCTATGGTGGATTCCAATTGGTAGCTTGCTTGGTCTTATATGTCAATTTTGATTTTCTCCCACGTTAGTATAATGTATGAAGTTATGTTTTATTTTTCATGAAAGTTTCCACTAAAGAATTCTCATACATGTCATATTGAGCTTATATTCCATTGTATATGATTATGCATCTTATTTATGGAACTTCGTTCTATTGTTGCATTGCATCCCATATACTAGTACATTCCAAGTAGTAATGGATACTTTTGCCTACATGATCTAACTATGTAGGGACCGATGGTCCTATCCATCCTCCTCCACATGGCTAGTTTAGTTCATGAAGTTCATTGTTGTTGTGAGTCTTTCATTCTTGGGACAATATCTATTTTTTTCTTGCTTATGTTGAGACACTATTACTTTATTTTCTATTTTGAGGGTGAGCCCGGGACATGTCTTGGCCCCCGTCCTACTCATGTTTTGGAGGTGTTGTTGGATACTTATGGTATGTACCTATTATAAAATATTGAGCTTTCATGGAGATTTATATTTTAGTCCCTGTCACGTTGTATCGTATGATGCTATTTGATGTTGTTGATATTGATGGAATGGAGTTGATCTTCCTAACTTCCTACTTCCTCATAGCTTGAGTCATACATAGTTGCCCTTTAGTCTTGCTTGTTATGTGAGCATGAAAATCCATTTACCCTATTTATCCTCATAGTGTAAGTCCAAATCCCTAATTTCCCTTAGAATTGCTTGTTGATGCTAGTTTTGTATTCCGCAACAAAGGATGTGCAAAAGATATGTTATGAGACTTGTTTTGATTACCTTTGGGTTTCACATTGTCCGTGTCGCACCTATGCTATAGTATTAGGTCATGAAAAAGTTGGTATCAAAGCACTAGGTTTGTAAATGGTCCTAAAAAATCTAACACAGTATGTCGAGTAGAGTTTTATTCATGGTTGTGAAGTGTGCCATAACTATGAATAGGAGGCTATACGGCATTTTAGGAAATATTTCACTTCATTCTGATTTTTTTATTCCATTATAAGTATCTAAGGTTATTCTTCTAACTAACGACGCCCTCTTTGTCATTTCTTGAAAATGCCAACAAGAAGAGCAGTTTTTCCAATAGATGTGGCCGAAGAACAACATCTTCATGAGAAACAACATGAGAATGTTACTCATGCGGTGTTTAGAATCGTCTTCACCATGATGGCCCAAGCCTTGGCCAACCAAGCTAATAGAGAGGTTTTTATTCCACCCCAAGCACCTATCGCGATGACAAAAGTTCATGGTATCAGATCCAAGGGCTAGAATGAGTAAATTCTTATCCGGTGTCACAGACTTGGTCTCTATAGAATGTAAAATGACTATGCTCATCAAAGAAAATGGATATCTCCCACTTAATGGCCTATGTGGAAATAATTGAGGTTGAAAGATCGAAGGCGAAGTCAAGAGAGTCTAAGAAAGCTAAGATGGAATGTAGTGTATTCTTCCACAAAGTGAGAGGTGGCCATGGTGTATTCCAAGGTAGTCACAAGCAAGGAAATCAAGGGTAATCCAATACTCGTTCTCCCAAGTTCAATAAATATAAAGGATCCAACCTAAAGCCCCAAGGAGGTATGGGTGCACAAGCTTCTCCAAATTGTTCAACGTGTGGAAAGCTCCATAAGGGTGAATGTCTAGCCGGCTCCAATGCTCACTTTAAATTTGGTAAGCCCAACTATCATGCAAGGGAATGTAGGAGTGGAAATGCAAAGCCTCAAGGCCAAGGTTGATAATCACAAGGAGCCCTAAAAGTAAATAAGTTCTATGGCCTTCATGGTCATGATAAAGTTGAACAAGCGAAACCTATAATGTAAAAGGTCAGTCTAAATACAAAAGATGGCCTCAGAGAATAGAAGAAGACTGTAGGATATCCCAAAACTGTTGATTCTTACTGAATATCTCCTGTAGCGACTACAAAGCTCCTAGCCCAATGCTCACGACCTATACCAGTACCTACTCCACGAGTAAATGCAAAAATATAGGGGTGAGCACCAGTGAAAGGTACCCAGTAGGGATCATCAACTGATTGAGTGAAATACAGTAAATATGGTAAGAACAAATGTAATTAAATACTGCAGTACTAGCCATTTTAACCCAAGCCTAAAGATAAGCATGTCCAGAGAATCATTAAACCTTAACAGAACAACCTAAGCAATATGAAATAATATTGATTGATGGAACTTAGAGGTAAAGTCTTAGTTATGCCCATGGCATCAGTACAAATCAACAAAGGAAAACTAGAAAACCCCACCAAGTAGAACTAGAAAAGACCAATTGAACAAGTTCGGTTAAGGTACTATGAAAACAACTTGCAAAACCCAAGAAAAATCATATCACAATTGTCATGCGATCAAGGTATGGTGTTGTGTGTAGGTGTAAGGCCCTAGTATCTATTCATGTATGCCAATTGGGTCCTTATAATCCCGAAGGTACACCCATGCACAACAAGAGTATGGATTCATGTATCGGTACAAACACATAAGAACAACGTATATTATGTCATCTCATGGCATTCGATGCCCTAATCTTATATCAAAACATGACACCCGATCCTATGTATCGTGTTGGTTCATGACACCTTATCCATGTACGTACTTGTAAATATATAGTGGTGGAATGAATCCCCCATCGTGATAGAATGAGTCACCTGATCCTAGAATGTATGTTTATTGTGTCGGTTTGTGATACCTAATACTGAGATGTATGTGTATTGTGTTGGTCTACGACACCTGATCCTGCGATATATGTGTATCATATTGGTTCATGACACCCGATCCGATTTGTGTTTCAAGTCACACTGTGTATCTATGTAGTCATATGGGCCCTGTGTAAATCAAATCTCAAGTAAAATTGACTTAAGTCTATGCTAAGGCCCATAAAATGCTGATGGCTAGAAGCATCCCACATATCTAGAACCATATTTATAACCCAGTTGATAAGCATAATATGAAACCAAGATAACAATATACAGGCTAGCTAGAAAATGTAACGAGTCCCCAGAACAATATGGAAGGAAAACCAGCTAATCTTTTCACACAAAATTTCCCACAACAACAAATAACCCAACAATTTCCCAAAGTATAGAATATATCTCACAATCAGGATTACAACCCCATCACCAAACAACCAGGGGTCTAGTATAATAGTACATCACCCCAATAGAGTCATGGTGCATAGACGTGAGCACAATCAACTACTAACATCCCAGAACATAGTATGTTTCCTCTAGTACCAAACAACCCTGCAGGTATACAAGTAGCCATATAGACATACGTCTCAATAGAAGCAATATAAGACCATGTCTAACCGTAGACATGTTCAGTACATCCCAAAACAAATTCAAGTATCAAGAATAACTATAGACAACTCAACTATCAAGTACCACAGGTAATCAGAACAACAAGTGTCAACAAAATCATATCTACAATGTTTAAATGTGTAGCATGGAATATAGCCGACAACCATTTTCTTAAGGCAATACATACTACCAGGACCCGATTATGAATGTAGATAGACAAACATTAATGTAGGAATAGATACCAATCACGTTGAATAAGTTTACATTTAACATTCACAAAGCTCATTCCCAATTTAACAACACCAAAACACAACTAGTATAACAACTTCCACTATTACAGTACTCAGAAATGTGATCACAAGCCCAAGTCATCATGTATATCATATACTCAACAAATCATAACCATATACATACATGTTCCATATATTTCAGCTCAGTCTAAGGGAAGGAGAAACTTAAGTAGGATATAATCATAGCATGAGTAGCAAGCAACCAGAAACATATCAAACATAATGTAGGTATCAATATAAGAAGGCCCAACAGGGAAAATAAGCACTTAATTAGACAAATATATGTACACAAGTAGCATTAACACTTAACTTACCTCAGTCGTGTTGTATCTCGCCTTTACAACCCTTTCCAGAAGCATTTATAACCAACACAACATCACACAAGCTAACACAATATATACAGGTAATACAGAATCCCCAAATGATAATTTCAGCCTCAACAACACAAACACATATCTTACTCAGAATTTCCAACAACAATCGGCTACCAATATAGATACATTTCAACTCAGTGTAAAGGTGAGGGAAACCTAGTCTACCTGGAAAGTGAATCCAGGCGCTCCAGATCAGTCCATGTTAGCTTTTCCCTTCCCGATCTGTCACGACTCGACTCTGATCATGATGGCACCTACTAGGTCCCACCTACAGCCAAGCCAAGGCTCTTACCCAAGGGTATCTGTACTAGTATCTAGTCAAGTCCCTATCAACATAACAATAACATAAAATGGAATCTTCCCAGAACCTAGAAGTCAGCTGGACATAATCACAGTAAACGAAAGGATACATATAGCCAAAAATATAATTTATATATATATATATACACAACTCAAGAGTGCTCCTACAAAAATATAAAGTTCTACTTTACATAGCTAGAGTCTGACAACAGAAGACGACCATCAAAAGATGGAGAATGTGATGAAAGCAGAGTTGCTAGTACTCACAAAAAAATTCTCCTACGCTCCTATATCCCTAGAAATTAGTGCCCCTAACTGGTTCCTGGACTTGCACCATGGGAAGAAGCATAAGTAGGGGAGAGTACTAGAATAAGGCACCCAGTAGGCATCATCGGCCGACTGAGTAAAATATATGCTTAAAGAATCTCAAACATATCTAAAAGTAGTAGACCCATCAGATCACCCCATAACATCAACTGAACCAAATTATGTCAAGGTGAAAACACACCATCTAACTAAACTAAGTCAATCCATATCACAACTGTCACCGAACCAAAAGCACAGTACTATACACGTGTGCAAGGCCCTACTATCTATGCTTGTACGCTACCCAGGCTACCATAAGCTAGGGAGGTACACCCACACACAATATAGACGATAAATAATCATTGAAACTCCATAGAATTATCACAAAGCCCAACTCTCCGTATCATAAGATGAAGGGTTAGTTGTACATGGGTGTAAGGCTCTAGTATCTAAGAATGAACACCCCTTGAGCCCCTATAATATCATAGGGTACACCCATGCACAATCAAGGTGTGAAAAGGTGAGTGGATCCATAGGTAATGATCAGGCCCTCATCCCCCAACATCACAATAATAACAGGATCCACGACTTATCCAGAACTAGTATCACACAGGGACTCGAACCCCTAATATCACTCAGGGACTCAATCCTGTAGTACCACCTAGGGACTCACACCCTTGGGTCTTCCGACCTGGCCTTTGGTCGGGTAGTCAACCAGGGCCAAGTGGTCTAACCATAAATGTAATAGTGGGACGTACCCCCTATGGGAGAAAGAAACCCCTTAACATAGTCAATAGTGTCTTAACATCAGTGTAGCAATCATGGTGCATCACCCTAACATAGAATCAATGGGGTCCTCAACCAAAAACATAGCCGACACTTGACCATCAGAATCTGTATCTGTTCCAGGCCCTATAGTTGCAGCCACCAATACTCAGATTGTGGGGAGTGTCACCCAAGACCCAGACTCTCGAACATGACCACTGAGGCTCATAACGATGGGAAGATTTATCTGGGACTCGATATATCAATAGTCAATCAATAAACTAGTATATCTAGATGAATAATTCCAAAGTCATGTTATGCCCAGAGTCAACGTAGGCAACAATGTTCTCAAAATAGGTATCCTAGAAAATCCATAACTACCACCATCCCGTGGATAATGAACATTCTCCCCCAAACTCATATAAGCAGAAACCAAAGCCAACAACTAAAGATAGCACACAAGAGCATAGATTGTAATAATCGAGATTGAATTAGGCCCAATACGAAACCACACTATAATCTAGAAAACTGTAGATAATGGAAGTATAAATGTGGTAATAACATGGATATCATAAGTGCCTAAAATGATAGGCCTAACAAAATCATAGTATGCCAGTAATCAAGTCATTGTGTGGCAAGAAATCAAAAGTGGTCCCACAGTCAACATATGGCATCAATGTTAGGAAACATACACTCATAATATCGATTAGATCAGAATACGTACCTGCTCATGGCAAAGGCCCATATACGATCCTTACTAGGCCTCTTTAAACTTACCAGTACCAATATATACACATACATGCATCAAGATTATATTATTCAAAGCTAACCATGAATATTACAATCCCCCAACAACAACATTATGCATATCAACCACTACTAGCATCTCACATACATTTCAGGCTCAACATGCATGTAACTCTACTCAATCTAAAGTTTAGGGAAAACCTAGCCTACTTGGAAAATATTGCCTAAACTCTGAATCATTCCAACTGTGCCTTCCCCTTCCTAATAGTCTCCTAAAGCTACTCAACTGTTAAAATATATTTCACAAAATCAATACGATTAATTTGGTTGTGTTATCTCCACAAATGAACAAAATTAGGCAAAAAAGGTCTAAAATGGGAAAAATGGACCCCATGCCCTAAATCCTGAACAAAAATTCCAACGATGACCTCCACGACATCCCAAGCCTACAACAAAACATTTGGCCCAAAATAGGCCCCAGAAGATAGAGAAACATCCCAAATATGAAGTTGAAAACTTTATCACGAGAACATTCTTTTCAAAACTTTCTTAGTCTAAATTCTCAAAAATCGGATAACTACAACAAACACCAAGCTAACCATCACATTCCCCTCGTGAAACAAAATTTACCTCGAATTATGCATCAAATCCCAAAACCAATTTCACCACGACGTTCCTTGTGAAATTCTAGGTCACATGGACCTTTGGTTAATTGTAATTGGACTTGAAATAAGTTGTTTATGAGTTGGGGAAATTGAAAATAAAGGTTGATTCATATTGGGGTGAAGGTTGATATATAGGCCTCACCCATTCTCCGTGAACACAGGACTAGGGTCGCGAACGTGGTTGCTTGGCTCAGCCAGGCCTCCGCAAATGCACCTAAGGCTCCACGAACATGGAGGTCTAGCAGCTCGTTATTCGTAATCATTCCTCACCCTCTGTGAACACTGAGCGTTAATTATTTGATGCTTCACCCGCTAAGACCCAAACTTTTTCGAGCCATTCCCAAGGTTCCATATGTTGGTTTTTCACAAATCAATAGTGTAACCACATTGATTTCAATGTTTTAGATCTAACAGCATAGTCTGATTTCCCAGCGAAGCCTTCTACAAGGAATAGAGCATCTTACTTCTTTTTGGCTAAATTTTGCTAAAATAACTGAGGGGGTCAAAATGCATCCGGAAGATCCCATTAACTGGTAGAGGGTCATTATAGACTGTTTTTGACATTCAAGAGCTGACCACGCCATCCGTTTTTATTTTGAGCACATTAAGCTGGGTTTTATAGAAACACCCTCTTTAGCTTCCAATGGAAATCATTTCGCAACGTTTAGCTCAAAATCGCACCGAAAGCCTCCGTTCTCAAACCAACCACCCTCCTATCACAAATTGGGTATTTTGAAACTAATGGAACCATCTAAATTTCATTCCGAGGTTGTTTACTAGGGTTTTATTAGAAAACTCATTTTAACAGTTTTAACTTCTCGCCAACCTACAAACTTGCACAATTCTAAAAAAAAACACCCTATAACTATTCTAACAATCCAAACCTATCATAATTAGTCTGAGGTCTCTATACAAAAGCTTAGAAAAACATAAATAATACAAAAACATAAAATTGACCTACAGGGTCATTACAACATCCCCCACTTAATAGACTTTTGTTCACTAAAATAAAGTAAAGGCATACCTTATGGCTCAAATAGGTCGGGGTGCTACTCCTGTATATGTGCCTCCATCTCTCAGGTAGCCTCTATGATCAAATGTTATCTCCACTGTGCCTTAAGCATCTGTATGACCCTAGAATGTAACTTTCTGGTATCCTTGGGTAAAGTAGCAATTGGTTTCTCAACAAATGTCAAATGGTCATCAGCTCAGCCATATCATACTGCAGCACATGAGACTCATCTATATATACCAGTGCACCATCGAAACATAGACACGGGGTGGATAGCAGATTAAATTGGAGGCAGGACTAACTCATAAGCAACTAGTCCAACTGCTTCAATTTCATGACCCGGATAGGGGCCGATGTGTAACATGGCGAAAGAGAACCCGAAAGCTCTCAATCAAGCCATCATAGCATCATTACACACATCATCGGTTCGGAAGCGCGGAAGCTAAACATACAACACATAAGCTCTAAGGGATTTGGGACTTGGGACTCAAGCTTTAGGGACAATAACGGGAATGGGACAAGCATGAATACACATAGCACGTAGCAATAATCTCTAAGGAAAAGGGGAAATATGATTCCACTATGGAGGCACACTGGGGTTATGGGACTTTCCACATAAGCATATAGTCAATCAAGATTTCCCAACATTCATAACATAAACATAATAAATGACAAGTTCTCATAATCAAGGATAAATAAGCATAGTTTTACATAACCAAATGTTTAACATAACAAGTCAACATACAAGAGTCTAGAGTGATCCAACAACCCTCTACATAAATGAGCGGGGCCTCGACAAGTTTGAGGCTCACCCTCAAGACATAAGAAAGTAAATAACATAACATAAAATAGATAGAATAGATGGTGGCTATTGCCCTTGAACAAAAGAGCTCACCACTAGAAAAGTCTTCAATCAAGAGTCAAGCGTCGTTCGGTAGAATGTAGATATCGTCTCCAGTCCCTACATGGTTAGAACATGTAGAAAAGGATATGGGTTAGCACAATTAAGCACTAAGAATGCGAGCATGCAATGCATAAGACAATGTAGTATGACCAAGAAACATGACAGGGGGACAAGTGATATGAAAGGAGTGCACGTAGCCAAAGAGTAATATAACAAGATGCTATGCCATGATGCATGAGATGTAATCCTATGATCAATATATAAATCGGAGATGTGACCTCAACTGACAACAGGGAAAGACCTGAGCCAGCCACTACCCGGATCCAGACTACTTGCCAAGTAGTACCTTAATCACCCTTGAATCAAGGGGAAACATGCAAGTCATCCCATATAGGGAGAAAACCCATGGTGGCACATAGTTTGACGGAAAGGAGTATGGACCCTGTGGAGATAGTCCACTCGCCTCCAATTCCTCGGTACTAAGTCTCATCCCACAGGAATAAGTATAGGTACATGCAACTTCAAATAAGAAGACTCACATTTATCTTCAAAACATGCATCATTAGTCAAAAACAGCGTAGTTCAAATTATGTTCATGCTTAGGCCAAGGGACATCAAGAGTTTGCAAAACATTTCATTATCATTCCATGTCAATGCAATAGGAGTAGCTCATCTACATAGCTTATCATATCAAGCATTCAAAACATATCAATATGGTGCAAGCACCCAATATGCTCAAAGAGCCATAGCAAGGAGATTATGTGATCACAAGTCTTAACATTACATTCAAAACATGAGTTTCATTAAGAGTTTAAACATATCAATATACATGCATATGCCATGAATGAGGATCAATAACATGGGTGATGGAACTCGAACATAAATTCACAATTTGAAAGGTAATTCATCATAAATCATGTAAAATCCATAAATAAAGCTTAATGCAATTTACCCATGCATAATAAAATCATGAAAGGGACATGCAATGTGATTCATCAAGGTTTTCCATGAACATTCATAAATGCAAGCCTTAAAACATGTTTAAAACACCTAAAAACTACAGCACACAATTCCCAACACTAAACTACATCGATAATGGAAGAACCTATAACTTGAAGAAGCTTAAAATCATAATTTAAAGGTTAGGGTTCTTGGGTCTTTGAGGATGAAAGAAGATCCTTGAATCAAATCCCACATACCTTGAATTCACCAAAGGAATTGCAAAGTCAAACTAGTCAAGGTTGTCTTCCCCAAAATTCTTTAAGCTTTCTTCAATGCAGATCAAGAGGACTTTAGAATTCTCAAAGTGTATAGAGGAGGCTTAGAATGGATGAATAAAGGTTTGGGTCTTGATTTAGGGGTTTAGGAAACTTTAGGATACCTAAAAGGGGCCTAGGGGTTAATTAAATCATGAAATTACCATTAATGAAATGGACTTTTAACTACCACGCAGAGTGACACGGAGGTGCTACAGTGCCCGTGAAAGTGACTCACAAACCGTACAAGGTGCCATCAACCAATACTTAGCCAAAGTTTCAACGCGAACTCTCGGAGGACTTTCTGGACCACTTGAAGAGGGAACTCACGGGTCGTATGGCTTCATACAGACCGTGTACTAGTCCGTGGAGGCACACTTGGCCTAAGAATCAACCCCCAGCTTTTTCCAAGAAATTGCCCCACTCAACGGACCAGTTGACGGGTTGTACAATGTCTCATGGACCATAGGGTGGTCTGTGAGCCATGACTTGTGTTTTAGGGTGGATCTTGGCCACCCCCAACTTACTGGACCATGGTACGGACTCCCACATGGACCGTGTACCCTCACACGGTCCGTGGTTCTTGCCTTGGACCCTTTTCAGGGCCTATCTCCAACATCTTCTGAATTTCAGGTAGTCCCACTCTTTTGGCCATAACTTCCTCATACAAACTCTGAATAAAGTGATACTAGTTTCCTTTCGAAGCTAACTCAAAAAGATTCAGTATGATATGTTATAGACCACACGGTTCAACCCGCATCAAAAGTTATGCTAGCTCAAAGTCTACTATCCCAAACGGCCTCTCTAGGCCTCCAAATGATTCATTTTGCGTTCGGCCACTTAAACTCAACCCGTGGCCACCAAAAATCAATCATGACTAGTATAGAATCATACAATACCAACCATAAAGAGTTTTTGAAAATTTTTGGGTCGTTACACTCAAGATCTCAAATGGCTCAATATACCAACTTATCCCATCTCCCGAACTGCATGACCCCTTTCAGGGATGGAGCTCTCAAAAATACATGATCTTCAACCTCAAACTACAAGAGCTGGTGTGTATGGTAAGTATAACTTTTGTGCCAAATCTGAGCTATCCTCAGTCTATCATGAATAACCCGGATCCTAGTCAGGGACCCCTGCAACAAATCTGCACTGTACGGGCTAGGCTATGATGATTCAAACTACCCAATTGGAGTATGACATCGCTGACCATAGAGGGTCATTCTAGACTGTTTTCGACATCCCAGAGCTGACCATGCCATTAATTTTTTATTCTGAGTGTGTTAAGCTGTGTTTATATATAAATACCTTTTTTTACTTCCGGTGGAACTCATTTTACAACCTTTTGCTCAAAATCATACTAGAACCTTCTGTTCTCGAACAAACCATTCTTGTAGCACAAAATGACCATTCCAAAACTGATGGAACCATCAGAATTCCATTTGAGTCTGTTTACTAGGGTTTTATAAAAAAAACTCATTTTAGCAGTTCCAAATACTCACAAACCTGCAAACTTGAAGAATTCTCAACTGAAACACCCATTAACTATCCAATAGGTCATAATAGGTCTGAGGTCTCTATACAGAAGCTCAAAACATAAATAATATAGAAACAAAAAATTGACCATTAGGGTCATTACATGATCGTTTTTAAATGTTGATCAACTATCAAAACTCAAACAACAACATAAATACACATCTTCTTTCAATAATATCTCAAGATATGGGGAAAGATTTATCAATTGCAACTAAAATGGGAAAAAATGAGGTTCATATCCAAAATACTAAATCAACCCCCGTAAAATAATCTCTACGTCACCTAAAGTTTATACCCAAAAATTGAGCTCAAAATGAGGCTCAAAACAAGGAGAAACAACTCAAAAATCAAGTTACATTTCTTATAAAAAATTATTTTTACAATATCTTTCTTATCAAATTACTCACATCTATAGTCAAACCAATAGAATCCGAACATGCCACAGTGTACATCTTGAAACCTAGTAGAATTTAGACCCAAATGTTACTTAATTCTGATGAGAAATGGCGAAGATATGACAACACAAAGTTTTCAACAATTTACAATAACATGCATAACAAAAATAGTGATTTTTACCTCGAAGTGCATGGCAAATCTAAAATCAATGTCCGTATAACATTCCTCACGAAATTCAATAGAATATAGCCTTTTTTTTTTGCTTAATTCTAATATGGATAGCTAAAGTTATGATCTGATGAAATTTGTACCCTCTTATTCGCGACTTGGCCTTTTAAATGTTGGTCACTGCCTATGCCATGTCATGTGTGCACGCGGGCTGGCACGCACGAACACGGGCGTAGGTATGCTAGGCCTTTAGGGGCGCAACCTTTCCCCATGGATGCGGGTGTGTGCCATCGTGCCATGCCCCATACGCAGAGGGTTGCCAAGCTGTGCTGCACCAGCTCACTTAAAAACTTCTCCACGGTGTTTCGAGCCCATTTGATGTCCATTTTACGAAAGTAAACTATGTTATCATATGGTTTTTTTGATATTCTAGATCAAATGGTGCAGTTGGAATTCCTGATTGAGCTTGCTAAAATAAATGAAGGTCCCACTTAGGGGTGGGAATTTCAACCCATATAAGGTAAAATGAGTCCATTTAATCCATATTTATTTTAATGGATCACTCATATTTTCAAAATG